>JASPKZ010001052.1:0-49918 GCA_030220185.1 Diploptera punctata
TACGGAAGAAAACAATAAAATTCACACTTGAAACAGAGGTGAACAAACAATTACCATTTTTAGATCTAAAATTACACTGAAATGAAGAGAAAAAGAAAATAGAATTCAGCATTTATAGGAAAGAAACACACACAGATAACTACCTCAAATCAACAGGTCATAATTCACACAAAATGGCAGTCTTCAACAGCCTAGTACATAGATTGGTAAATATACCTATAAACAGTGAAAATTATGAAATAGAAAAACAACACATAACTGAGGTAGCAAAAGAAAATGGTTTTGAGGAAAAAAAGTATACAAAAAAAATTGATAAGTACAAAAAACAGAAATTGAGAAGTGAAAGCACTCTTCTGATAGAAAAACCAAAAGAAAAGAAAGCAAGAAATTCACATATCACCCTTGGGCACACAATAAATTCCAAAAAAATTGGAAAATTCAACACCAATATAGCAGCAAGCAATGATTATAGCCTAAAAAAACTTATAAAAACCAACAAAAATGAACAAAATTGAAGACAATAAAAAATCAGGAATATGTCAAATATTGTGATAAAGTATACATATGGAAAACAATGAGAATTTTAAACATTAGAACTAAATAACATATAAGAAATGTGAAAAAAAGAGAAGTAGAAAAATCTGCAGTAGCAGCTCACGTTTGGACAGAAAAACACAAAATTGATCTAAATACAAAATACCAATGAACTCACGATATGGGGAAAAAAAAATCTATATACAGAAGAACAAGGAGAAAATTATGAACTTTGAAATTCCTGAAGAAAGGAGCCTGATTACCAAGTTCTTTGGAACACAGATCCAGGGCCGACAACTTGAAGAAAATAAAACAAACAGTTTGTACAACGCTAACGATGGGGCAACAGCCTTAAAAACATATGTCAGGATAAACAATTACGTATATGGGGTAAGAATGTTAAATAATACAAATTCAATTTATGTGTCGTGTTAAAGTTCTTTGCATAATATAATGTTGCAGTTAACTAGTTACAAGTTGTGGAGGTAATGCTAGTTCAGGAGCAACTTCTTTGAACAATTGAACTCTGGATGGAAGATTTAATAAATGCCTTTTTAGTGTTGGAAATGAAGGCATCTACATCAGGGAACAGACCACAAATTTTCTCACAGAATCTATGCAGTGCATGGTTGAGACACGTTACGGAAAGTATGTTGGGGAACAGGACTTTGAGGATCTTGCGAGCTTTCGTCATGTAGGCCGCAACATCTGATGTAAACAGAAGAACGTCGTCATATTTTATTCCATCAGGCCACAGTATATTCAATGCTGAGGTAAACACTTGCGAAATAATTGAACTGTTAGTTTTATCTAATTGTTCAATTGTTTGTATTGAAAAGAAGCAAAGCTGTACTATAGAACTTTTCTAAGCCTTAGAGCCGGAGCATAATACTATGGGACATACCATAGGGCTATTTCGCCTTAACCCGGAGTGCATAAGGTGAAGAAATAAAATAGCCGGTACTTGTTAATTCGCCTAACGGGAGTGCATTGAGGGGAAATAATCTAACTGCCAGGTTATTGGTTTATTACCACCCTTATTTTAATATTCTAACAGAAGGTATAAAAGAGCACTTGAAAATTTCTAGGCAATCATATGTATCATGAAGTTTGTCCATTTCAATTGATTTCATTGAAATACCAAGTTAATTTAGAGAAAAATGGGAAATAGACATTTATAGGCATTGTTAGCTGAAATAGGCATTTATAGGCAAAATTAACGTCATGGAAACAACTCTAGAGTCGTCGGTAAGAACCTATATGGAGTCACTTTTATAATATCTATAATAAATAACTGTAAGCATTTTCCGTAACATCCGGTCTCTTGTGAAAAGTGATATCAAAGCATCAGGAGAGGCATTTAACCTAAACTTAACCTAAATTCCAGACAAGGACCAAGCTTAGAAATTATTCCATTTCAGGAAAAAAAATCTGTGGTCTGACCGGGAATTGAACTGGGGATCTCATGAACTCTAACCACAAGACCAAGAAATGTGCTCAGATTCTGAATATTTCTTCTTCTTCCTTTCCAGGATTAGGTCAATGCGACCTGTTCCGGTCACAAGTCCATCGTTTTCTTGGCCGTCCCAAAGATCTTTTTCCATGCGGTTTGTAAGTGTTGTTCGTTTTGGGTAATCATGTATTGTCCATTCTGTCTAAATATTCTTTCCATCGGTGTTTGTGCTCTTCTAGTTTATCGAGTATTGAACATATCTCCAGTTAATTTCTTATTAATTCATTATGTAATCTATCCATGCGTGTACACCCTTTTACCGATCTAAAAAATTTCATTTCAGTAGCTTGAATGTGTGAGATATCTTTTTTTTTTGTAAGTACCCAAGATTCGGATCCATATAAAAGAACAGGAACAGCCATAATTTATAAAACCTTATTTAAGTTTCTCTTCGAGTCTTCGGATGATTCTTTTTATGGTGCCACACATAATTTGATATCGATTTAATTTTTTATGTATATCCCAATCATAGCTATATGTTATATCTGAACCAAGATAGTTAAAGTCTGCAATCTGTTCTATTATTTCATTATTGATTACTATTTTTGCTCTGACTGGCACTCTGCCATGGAAAGTCATAATTTTAGTTTTTGTGGTTGAAATTTAAGATTATAATATAGTCCTAATTGATTCATTGTGTAAATGACTCTTTGTAAATCATCCTCTGACTTCTGTATAATTACCAGATCGTCGGCATACATTAAAATATTCATATAAATTTCCTTATTAATTTGTATTTCTATTGGACTTGATTTTTTTCCATTTTCGTGTAACCTCGTCAAAATATATATTAAACAATGTAGATGATAATGTACACTCTTGTCGAACTCCTTGATTTATTAAAATTTCATCTCTGAAATGATTATCTAAATTAAGGATAAAGACTTTTTATTTCATCTATGAGTTGAGCCGGGTACCCTCTTGCCTTCATTATTTCCAACAATTTTCTTCTTATCGTCTTATCACCTAATCAAAGGTTTTTCAACATCAACGAAAGCTAAATATGTGGGTAAATTAAATTTTCGTCTCTTTTCTATTACACACAACAACAAAGAATTACTCGCAGGCTCGAAATGTATCAATAACTATGTTTTCGGACTCGCAGAAGACAAAAATTATATTAGTTTTTTCCAATCACCTAACCGGAATCAGATATTTCGACGACAACCTTTAGCAGAAGTCATCGTTTCCGTGAGAGTCGCAGTTGCTATTGTCTCTCAAACTGGTGCCCTTCTTTTTCTTTTGCGCGGTTTTATTAATCTTACTTACTAACTAACTCACTGGTACCATCGAGCCTGTAGGTTCATGGCCGCGCGGACATAAGTTGTCCATACATCCCTATCCTGAGCCAATGTTTTCCATTCATACCCTATATAATCTACTTCCCTCAAATCATAGTTAATGTTATTCTCCCACCTCATTCTTGGTCTACCAATTTGGCGTTTTCCCTCTGGTTTTCCTACAAGAAGCTTCCATGCGCGTCTTTCATTCCCCATTCGTGCCACATGTCCTGCCTATCGCAGTCTACGAGACTTAACTGTTCTCATTATATCTGGCTTCCTATAAAGACCAAGTAATTCATTGTTAAGTAGTCTTCTCCATTCACCTGTCTGTTCATCCTAAGAACTTTATTCTTAAATACTCGTAATCCCATTTCCTCCCTTAAAGTAAGAGTTCATGTTTCGCACCCATATAATATAACTGGTAGAATAATAGTTTTATATATTTTCAGTTTAACGTTTTTTGAAAGGAGTTGTGACATCAAGAGTCTCTGCAATGCATAATAGCACGCATTTCCAGAATTGAGCCCATGTTTAATTTCTTTGTGCATCTCATTCCTATTTGTGATTATTGTTCCTAGGTATTTGAATTCAGCCACTTCCTTAAAATTTCCCTCATTTGTCATTAGCTGTTCATTTCCATTATATAATGTATTTCTACGTGTGACAATAATATATTTAGTTTTGTTGATATTTACTTCCAGTCCTAATTTCTTATTGTTACCCAATAGTGTGTGCGTGTTGTCCTTTAGTATCTCCTCGCTATCGGCCAATAGTACTATATCATCAGCATAAACTAACAGCTTATTAATACCATTCAGTTGTAAGCCTTCCTCATCCTGTAAAGATTTAATGGCATGCTCTAGTACAAAATTAAATAGTAGAGGAGATAGTGCATCTCCTTGCTTCAACCCATTGTGGATTTCAAAAGTGTCCGAAAACTGTTTGCCTACACGCACCCTACTCCTTGTGCCATTTAGACACATTCGTATAAGTCTAACTAACTTTTTAGGGAATTCCGAACTCCAGCAGGATACTATATAACTTCTCCCTCTTAATTGAATCATATGCTTTTTTGAAGTCTACATATAGTTGATGTACAGTATCATTATATCCCATTTCTTTTCTAAAATTTGTCTTATACTAAAAATCTGATCTGTTGTAGACCTGTTTCTTCTAAATCCACTTGATGATCTCCTAGAATGTCATAAATATACGGAGTAAGTCTGCTTACTAATATATTTGTTAGAAATTTTTACGAAGTTGAAAGTAATGAGATGCCCCTGTAGTTGTTGCAATCAGTTTTATCTCCTTTCTTATAAATTGGTACGATAATTGATTCCTTCCATTCATGTGGAAGAGCTTCTTTTTCCCAAATCATACTAAGCAACCAGCGTACTAATTCCTTGGGGGTTGTTAAAACCTCAGGAATACAACTTTCCTGATTGCCACTGTCAAATACGTGAAGTAGTGGCTTGTAATCCCTCGTTCTGTGCAGTTCGTCTTACATTACATAATTGCGATTGTGAAGTGTCGATATATGCATTATTGTGTATCATTATAAAGAAATTGAATTAAAACAATCTACTATAATATATTCTAATACGCAAGTTCTAGTGTTTTTTATATTATTTTGCAGTGTCTCGTCGCTGTAAGAATATTCTCCTAATTTATTCTGTTACGTATGTGGAGAGTATTGCACCAAAATCTCAGCGCAGAACTAGTTATAAAGGCGTACAATTTATATTTCGGGAACTATAGTAAATTTTGAGATACTGACAAATATTGGGCCCCCAATTCTTGCTGTACAAACTGTCAAAGGATTTTAATAGGGTGGTTAAAAGGTTCGCATTCGTGCATGCCATTTGCCATTCTAATGTTGTGGAGGGAACCTACGGACCACATCACTGACTGTTATTTCTGTATGGTCAATATATCTGGTTTCACTTTAAAAAATAAGTATTCTCTTCAGTATACAAATTTGCAGTCAGTCATGCGACATGTTAAACGTGATTCTTCACCGAATTTGGGTGACGTCAGTGATGAACATGGCGAAAGGTTCCACCAAGACATTTTATTAATGGAAAGACGTTACAAAGGGAAATCAGTGACCAGCATGCTTGCTGATTACTGCTGGCAACTTATTACAGACGTTTCGGAGCCATCTTATCGGCGTAAGTCATCCAGGAAGAAGTTTTGAAAGTTTTGCCACAATTTAAGCATGTGATTGTAACGTAACTACTTATTTATCCTTCTTAGAAAAAAAAAACTTTTTTGATCTTATATGATTTGGTTTTACATAGATCAATTGCTTCTAGCAAAATTATTGCAAAAAAATTGAAACTAAGTGGAGATAAGCAATAATATGCGAAATATAACGAAAAAGTTCAACACGTACTCGCAAAAAACTGTTAGGTGATAGAGAAAAACGGACTTCAAATTCGAAATCAGCGCATGCCAATTAACTAAAATCACCTATTTTCATTTCTGCGAGCGACAAAAAGTTAAAATTTGTTGTTGTGTGTTATCTGTCTCATAGTGTCAGAGCATGACCTTTCTTGTCTAAAACCATTCTGTTCTTCTGAAAGCAATGCATCTGCTATTGGTTTTTATTCTATAAGTAATATTCCTGCATATATTTTATATACAGAGTTCAAAATACTGATTCCTCTATAATAATTATTGTTATATTTGTATCTCCATTTTTAAAAATTGATACATTTGCAATGAGCCATGTTTTGGGAATATCTTTGTTTGTCCAACATATATTAATATATGTAATAATCTTAATTCTGGATATTTGACATTTAAAACCAGCAACATGCCATTATACATTTATAATAAGACAATCTCTCAGAGCTTTTACAAAATTGTATCTAAAGCAGAATGAATGTCAGATTCTGAAGAAATACACTTCACACTCAACAGTTGAATTATGCTGGTGCGCGCGCGCACACACACACACACACACACACACACACACACACACACACACACACACACACACACACACACACACACACACCACACACACACACACACACACACGCACGCACGCACACATCCACACACAACACGCACACATACACGCGTACACACACTGCACACCACACACGTACACGCACGTACACGCATGCACACACATACACACATACACACATACACACATCACACACACATACACCACACACATACGCACGCACACACTCCACACACAACCGCACACATACACGCGTACACACACATGCACACACACACACACTACACGACACGTACACGCACGCACACACGTACACACATACACACACAACACACACATACACACACATACACACAACACCATCACACACAACACGCACACATACACGCGTACACACACATCACACACCCACACGTACCACCCACGTACACGCACGCACACACACACATACACGCGTACACACACACATACACGCGTACACACACATCACACACACACACGTACACACACACACGCACACACGTACGCACGCATCACACGCACACACTCACGCACACACACGCCACACAACCACGCGCACACACGCGCACACTCACACGTACATACACGCACGCACACACACACACACGTACACGCACGTACACCCACGCAACACACATACAACACATCACAACCACATACACACACATACACACACACATACACACACATACGCACGCACACATCCACACACAACACGCACACATACACGCGTACACACACATGCACACACACACACACGTACACGCACGTACACGCACGCACACACAACACATACACGCGTACACACACACATACACGCGTTACACGCATGCACACACACACACGTACACGCACGTACACGCACGTACACGTACGCACGCACGCACACACGCGCACACATACACGCGTACTACGCGCACACTCACACATACACACGTACACGCACACACACACGCACACACACACATACACACACACATACACGCGTACACACGCATGCACACACACACACGTACACGCACGTACACGCACGCACGCACACACGCGCACACATACACGCGCACATACGCGCACACTCACACATACACACGTACACGCACGCACACACACACACACAAACACACGCACGCACACGCGCACACATACGCACGGACACGTACATACATACACACACGCCGCTCGCACACACGCATGCACACACCACACGCACGCACACACATTACACATACGCACGCACACACATACACAACACGCACGCACACACGCGCTTACACATCCACACGCACATCCACACACAACACGCACACATACACGCGTACACACGCATGCACACACACACATACACACACGCACGCACACACGCGCTTACACATACACACACATACACACGCACACATCCACACTCAACACGCACACATACACGCGTACACACGCATGCACACACACATACACCACACGCACGCACACACGCGCTTACACATACACACACATACACACGCACCCATCCACACTCAACACGCACACATACACGCGTACACACGCATGCACACACACACGTACACGCACGCCACACGCGCACACACACGCGCACATACGCGCACACTCACACATACACACGTACACGCACGCACACACACACACCACACACGCACATACATACATACACACGCACACATCCACACACAACACGCACACATACACGCGCACACACGCATGCACACACACACGTACACGCACGCATACACATACACGCGCACATACGCGCACACACACATACACATGCACACATCCACACATACACGCGCACACACGCACGCACATAAACATACAAGCACACACACGTACTCACACACACACACACACACACACAAAAATGAGCACACATACGCGTGGATACATACATACTTAAATTATAATATGAGTAAACATTATGAGGTTATATCATTAATAGTGAGTGGAGGACATATTTTTAATAACTCACCTCACACAAATTTCAAATTTCTTTGACTTTGATACCGCCGGTTTCAGACGACTTCGCGTCCCTCTTCAGTCATGACTCTCACTGTTGAAATTATCTGGTTGTTGATTTCTCTATGGACTTCACCTCTTGTTTGCCATCTTTGGTTGGGATTATACATTTTGAAATTAAATTTTTATCCACCGGAATATCGAAGTTCATAGATCGATATTATCCTTCTGAATGAATATATTCTCCCAAACTGTCATTCCAACGGTTTATCCAATTGTTTCAAAAAGGTTTGCCTCTTTTACAATTTTATGATGTTCTAGCAAACTATGTGCAGTAATTACTGATTTTTTAATTCCACAATTTTTAATATTTTTCAAATGTTCTTTAGTACGTGTTTCCAAATTCCTTTTTATTTTTCTGTACATATACTTGTTACAATCATTACAATTTATTTGGTAAATTCCAGATTTCGTACTGTCTGGGATGTTGATATTTTATTGGATACATACAATTTAATTAACGAAAAAAACTCTGTATACCAGCAAAATTTCACTTGCTGAGGAATTCACTTTATTTATGCATTTTCCTCAGGATGGACTATATATATATATATATATATATGGGTTTTACAACTTATCCTATGTGCAAAAATATTTTTTTTAGGAAATGTGAAAAACAATTATGAAATGTGATAACTGTTTTTTGGTGGGGAGAAACATAGATTGCTTTTGCAAAATACTAAACGTCTTCATTTAAACAGTCATGTAATTTTGTGTTGTCCCGCGCCGTAGCCGAGTGGTTAAGGCAAGAAGCATTGGCGCAGAGCTACGGGACTTGCGCTGGTTCGAGTCCCCACGGGGGAAGAAATTTTCTCGTGGAATTTCGGCCATATCGGACCGCTGCCCACCCAGCATCGTGAGGCATTTGGGTAGCTACAATAAGTAGCGGCTCCAGGTTGAGAAGACCAGCATAACGGCTGGGGGACCCGACATACTGACCACATGTCACCCCTACACTGGCTAGATGACTGTCTACCTCTGTATTTAACACATGTGGATATGAGACCACCAGTCGACTGGTAGGCCAAGGACCTTCTAGGCCTGTCGTGCTTGGAGTTTTTAAATTTTGTATTAATGACACTGCAGTAATTGTAATATATATTATTTAAGTTTTTAATAATATTCAGCACATAGTTGTTATTACTTAGCTCCATGAGGTGATACTTCACTTTATATTCTGAGCATAAAAGACTTAAGAATTATTTAAATAAAAATGTTATAACAAAAGCATAAATTATTAATGAATTTCTTTGAGAAATGAAATTCTTCTTTCCTCATGTATTATATTATTATTATCATGTGTCACAGACATGACTTTAGATTTGCCCTCTTTTTTTACATAGTATTCAAAAGATTCAAAGTGGATTAAAGAATGTTAACTCTTGTAAAATTTAATTAAAGTGGTATAATTATATAACTAGCTAATACCCGGCGTGCGCTGCTACACCTAAATAAATGAACATTAATGTGCTTTTATGTTTAGTTGAATAAGTATGAGAAAAATAATTATACATTTATATATTTTTAAATACCCGTGCTGATTACCCGGCGTTGCCCGGGAATTTGCTCATCCCGATCTTCTTGACAAAAATGAACTGAAATACGAAAATTAATGTGATTTATGTTTAGTTAAATAAGTGACACGAAAAATTTATATCGTAATTATTTTTAGATAACCCGTGCTGTTTACCCGGCATTGCCCGGCAATTTATTTATCTCGATCTTCTTGGCATAAATGAGCTAAAAGACAAAATTCGTTATTGTGAGTTATCCGTAAAAGAATACCCGCCATGTGCTGCTATGCTTGCACAGGAATCTACGTACTTGTCTCGATCTTCTTGCAATCAATGAAAGACAAAAATGGTTATTTTGAGTTATCCGTAAGAGATGTCTCGGACTTTTTTGTAGAGCTTTCTGAGATATTCAATTCTGTGTACATTAATTTTGTGATTTGTTATGGTTTAGGCAGCGTAAGCCATTTATGCCTTTATGCTTGCCTTTATCCTTAAATTATTTATTATTTTATATGGGATTTAAGCTTTTTTTATTTCGGTTATTACTTAATGAACATATTTAAGTAATCCAATGAACTACTTTTTTCACGTTTTCCACTACAAAGGGCGATTTTTAAGGGTGTAGGAGTTGAGTATCAGAACTCTCTTATAGCCTATGTTCATCCAGGGAATCTCCTGAACATTTTGCAAAAAGCCCCATCACTATCGGATCAACGGTGCCGCGCATTAAGTATGAACAAACAAACAAACAACCAGCAAACAAATATTAATTTTTATATATTACATATAGTCTTTTGTTTATAAATCATAGGCAACAGAAATCAATCAAATCACCTTAAGATCACACATTATCACAAACATTTTACTTTTTCATTTCCTCCTTGTATGGTAAATTATCGTAGAATGAGTGATAATCACGTTCAATTACGTATTTAACTTCTTGCAGGTGTAGATATTTGGATTCTGAAGTTGGAATTTGCTCCATATGCTGCTGTTTTGGGATGCACTGACTTGATTTACACCTTTGAGGAAGTGGTTTCCAGTTTCCGAAGTAGTCCAATTGAAAATTGATGCTGCCATCTGGAAGATATTGAAGTTGTCGAATTTCTGTTACAGTTGGATCACCAACATTTCTTCCCGGTCTTATGGAGGGTAAATTCGTTTTAAGTTCATCATATTTTAAGAAGAAATCATGGTTTATCACGTGAATATTATAAGGTTGCTTTGGTGTTGCCATTCTTATTCTTAAAACATAATCTGAAGAAGAATTAATGGGATATTCAAAGAGATGTTCCGAGGACTGAATGGACAATGTCAGCTCCCTTCATTGTGTGACCTTTTTCTAAAAATAACTGTTCAATTTACATTGATCTCTTCTGAGAAAATCCACTTAGTACACTTGTCAAGACCTTGTTTCCATCGGAAATTATAAAGGAATCAATTGAATTGGCGTTTACTTGATGAAAAGTCATAATTTATTTAATTAAATCAAAATAAAACTTAAAGTTTTATGTGATTTTCATATTTATTAAAATATAAATTAGTTACAGCTGTTTCGGTACTTCGTACCTTCTTCAGACATGATAACAAATTAATTAATTTTGTTATTATAGTACATAACAACTGTAACTATGCAACCATTTTTTTTACAATTTCTATTATACATTTAAAAGAGGCGATTCATTCAAATCTAGTTGGAATGTAACAGCTTATTACCCACTTTTCAATTTATTTATCATAAGTAATGCCACGAGTGATTTCCAAATTATCGATAAATTCACGACTCACGAAGTGAGGAGTGAATTTATCTAGAGAATTTGGAAATCAAGAGTGACATTTGTTAGGACTATTTAACGAATAAAATTATGCGGTTTACTCACAAATCATTACTTAACTTTAGTTATTTTATATATTTTATATATTTAATGTAAACGGCGATGTTTGAGAACAAGTGAGAAGCGATTGTTACGCTTCATTTGCTTCTTTTGTTCATCTCTGCAACCAGATCATAATATTATTAATTGCCAAAGGATTGCAATATTGTAAGAATGCACTCTAGTGGAAAAAAAAAAATAAACACATCAAACTGTATATTAATTCATTTCTGATGTCCTATGACAATTATATTTTTCTGGAATGTATTTACCTGGGAAAAAAATACATTTAAGAAAGTGCAAACAGTGGTTTCTTTTTTTTTGGTGGTATAATCAATTGCTACAAATGTTTTTATATCCTATGCGCTACGTGTTGACACTCATGCACTATATATACAATCTGGTAGCCGTATTTCTTAGAGGGTCAGTCACTGCAAAATAATGCTATGACCTATTCAGAATGTTAGAAAGGAGGTGCATTCTTTATTATGATAAAAACTTTAGTTGGTAAATTCTACGCGAAACACGACTGTGATTGGTTGTAAATAAAAATCATTGAAATGTGATTGGTCATTGACTCCCATTTGGGGCATGATTTAAATAGTCTAGAGAATTTGGAAATGAAGAGTGGCATTTGTTAGGACTATTTAACGAATAAAATTAAGTTGCTTATTAACAAATCGTTATTTAACTATAGTTATTTTAAAACATTTATATATTTAATGTAAACGGCGATGTTTGAAAACAAATGAGAAACGATTGGTACGCTTCATTGGCTTCATTTGTTCATCACTGCAACCAGATCATATTATTTATTTTCAAAGGATCGCAATATTGTAAGAATGCACTATAGTGTAGAAATTTATAACCATCGTTATAGATATTAATTAATTTCTGATGTCCTATGATTTAAATATGTTAATTATATTTTTCTGCAACGTCATTTCCTGGAAAATGATTCGTTTAAGAAAGTGCAAACAGTGGTTTCTTTTTTTGGTGGTATAATCAATTGCTACAATTTTTTATATTATCTCCCGCATGCGTTATCTGCTGACATTCATGTACTATATATATATATATATATATAATCTGGTACCCGTATTTCTTAGGGGGTCAGTCGCTGCAAATAATGCTATGACTTATTCAGAATGTTAAATAGGAGGAGTTTTCTTTAATATGATGAACTTCGGTTGATAAATTCGAGGCGAAACACGACTGTGATTGGTTGTAAATAAAAAATCATTGAAATGTGTTTGGTCATTGACTCCTATTTGGGGCATGAGTTAAATAGTCTCTATAACTTCTAAAAGGTGCAACGTATTTCCTTTGTCACAAACATGTAACATTTTAAAATTTGAAACAAAACAATGATCGTATTGGAGTAGGTGTATATTTTGAATTATCTAAATTTCTGTTATATGCTCTCATATGTTCCTTTATACGAGATTTAAAAGGTCTGCCAGTTTGTCCTATATAGACATTGTCACATGTGCCACACTTTAATTTATATACACCTGATAATTGTTCCTTTTTTACTTTAGTTTTATTGTTTTTTTATTATATTTTGTAAAGTTTTATTAGTTTTAAATGCCACATTAATGTTCAACTTTTTTAAAGTATTTAGATATTTTATTGGAATGTGGGTCTATGTATGACATTATGACATATTTATTTATGTCTTTCTTGGGTAAAGGAAAAACTTTGTCATTTAATTTTTGTAATGAATGTTCTTAATTAAATTGTCTATAATTTTAGGGTCATAGTTATAATTGATAGCTAATTGTTTAACAATATTCAGTTCGTTATTATATTCCAAGGGTGAAAGAGAGATATTTAAAAGTCTATCAATATGATTTAATAATCACTATACAACTTTTATTACAAGATCTCAGGGGGAGAAATTCTTACTAGTATAAACCATGTAATTAGCTGTTCAGTGTCTAAGAGGTGTACAACCTTACATGGGAATAGTTATACATGCCTTCAGCCTTGTTTAAGGATTGTATAAGTGTAGTACAAAAATGTCGACTACTGTAAGATCAACTGATTGTTTTCTTATGATTATTGAACGTTTCCTTAAAATTTAACGCAAAATGCAACACTTCAAAGACTGTGTGATGGATGCACAGGACATAAATAATATTAATAAAGTTCTTGGGTATGGGAAAAAATAAAGCATCATAAAATGCATTTTTGTTAAACTTATTCTCGACTAGGCCTAATCATATTTTTAAATTGAACATTGATTCACAAAAGAATATTTCTAAAATAGTTTGCTGTGAGACAAGATTTAACCTGAATGTAGTTTAAATGCTTCATAATATTATTTTAAGAAAACTTTCTCACAACATTAATACTGCTATATATGCCGATATAAAATGAATTTAATTATAAAGGTACTATTATTGCAGCAAACCACATGTTAGCTTGATAGTCTGTGGTTAGAGCTTCTGACTATAGTCCGTGAGGTGCTAGGTTCAATTCTCGATCGAAGTGTAGATGATTTTTTTTCGCTTAAAGCGTTATTCTGTTGTCGCTAACATTTTCTACTATTTTGAACGTTTTCTAACGTATCTTAAAACACTGCATATAATTCATAAGTAATGGGAAAAACTTTTATTAGTTTCAAAGAATTGTTCGAAGTTCTTGTCGTTAGATGACAGCACATTATCTGTGAAACCAATTCTACGATATATTAGAAATAGCTTAAAGAAATATGTAAATAAATTTAAACGCGCTTATTTTTTCCATACCTCCCTAATTAGGGAATCTCTATTTATTCTTATCCATACTCATTTCTTACACAATTAGTCAGTAGTTGATGTTTTCTTTCTGTTATAAACTACGCGTAATATGTTCTGACGTCATAATGATGACGAATATATGACGTATTGTGTATTGTTATCATATTGCTATATATAGCTCCTGTACAACGTTTAATAGTAAGGACATTATATATGTTCTATATAAGGTTTATACATTATATAACTAAACAACTGATGAAAGCCTGTATAAGAGATTTTTAATAGTAAGACTGTATGAATGTAACTATTAAAGGCTGCTATCTTATGAGTATATGAGTGAAGAGAAGAACATGGATAGTTGTAATCAGTGTGAAATTGTCCGTGAAAGATACCAAACTCAAACTTATTATCAATGTGTTTTATTGATAAATCCGGAAAAGTTATACTATTATTTGTTTGTAATTCCACTGTGAAATTAATACTTTTGTGAATGCTATTAATAAAATGTAGAAAGGAATTCAATCGTATTTTAGTTTCTGTGAAGCCTGCTATGACATCATCTACATAACGATATAAAAAAAAACATTTTTAGCTAGTGCATTCTTATGTATGGTTTTGTTCTAGGTCATCCATAGAACTCTCTGCTAAAAGAGGGCTCAATTGATCACCCATAATTAAACCATATTTAGCTATGTACTATTTGTTGTTAAATTCAAAATAATTTTGAAGTTAGCATGTTTTAAGAGTGTGTATTATTTCTTCAACTACAAAACCATTCACTTTATTAGTTAGTAACATTCTATTAACAATCTCTATTACGTCAACAGTAGGTATACTGGGAAACAGATTCTTTACATCAAAAGTAACTAAAATTAAGTTATTAGGCAAATCAATGTTCTTTATATTGTCAATTAATTCAATAGAGTTTTTATACTGTAAATTGGATTAACTTAGTATTAGATGAAATTATATTTATTAGCTTTTTAGACATTTTGTATGATGGAGAACTTATGAAGGATACTACTGGTCGAATAGGATAATTTTCCTTATGTAATGTAACTAGGGAGTATAGTTTGGGTAGTTGGGGGATTCATTTGTATTATAGAGTATTCAAAGAGGTTATTAAAATTATACTATTTTTATAAATATTTATAATTTCTTTCTGATATTTCTCGTTGGGTCTTTATCAATAATTTGAATATTATCATGAATTTAGAAAAGTCTACAGTGTTTAGAAACTATAGTCATCTTTATTTAAAGCGTATTAAAGTTTGTCCTTTATCTGCTCGTGTAATAACAATATCATCATTTAAAGTTGTCTTTTTTATATCTTTAGCTATCTGATTATAAAATATATGCCTTGATATTGTTTACTTACCATCCTTGATAATTTTTGTGAGAGCATATTTTTCTAACTCAACATTAACTACTTCAGATAATGTATTATTATCGTTTAAAATCAATTCACTTTCCACACCTGAATTTTGTAGTAAAATATTACTATTGCCAACATTAAAATTCAATTTAAAATCCTTATTTAACAAATAAATTTCATTTTCTTCTTCTTTCTTCTTCTTCCTTCTAAGTATTAGGCCAAGGCCTGTTACGATCCTATAGAAAATTTTCCCTCCAGCGTTTCATAGGACGGCCCAGTGATCTTCGTCCTCTTGGTATATGATTATAAACAGCTTTGGGGATCCGATTTGAACTCATTCTTTCAAGATGGTGTTTCCAATTTAGTTGGTACTGTTTAATATATTCCAAAATTGGCGTAGTCTTCAATTCTTTTAAGATATCGGTGTTCCTTTTCCGATCCCATCTGGTTTTGTAACCCGCTGTTCTGCGCATGAATCTCATTTCACAAGCCGTTATTCTGCTTTCATGTTGTCTTTTTAGTGTCCATGGCTTCACTACCATAGGTCAACACTGGTCTAGCCAAAGTGTTATATAAACGTAATCTGGTGTTTTTTTGTACAAGGGATGGTTTCATAACTTGATTAATAATTCCTAAACTTTTATTATAACTAGTAATTTTTTCAGGGATATCCTTTTCATACCAGATAGAGAGATAATATCCAAGATATTTAAATTGATTAGATCTCACTAAAATTTTATTCTGGAGACAGATTTTACATTGTATGGGGTCCTTTCCATGAAATGCCATAATTTTAGTTTTGTTAATTGATATTTTCACATTAAATTTGGCAGCTATTTTTTGTAAATTATAAATTGATCTTTGCAAATCATTTTCGGAAAGTGCCAGAAGAGCTAAATCGTCTGCAAAAAGAATAGCATCGAGTTTGAGGTTCGTATTGATGGGTATATATCCTCGTTGTGTTTTCCTCCATTCGTTTATTAATTTATTCATATATATATATATATATATATATATATATATATATATATATATATATATATAATGAAAAGCACCGGTGAAAGTCCACATCCCTGTCTTACTCCAGTGTTGATCGTTTCCCAAGAAGATAATTTGCCATATTGTTTAACAGAGATTTCATTATCTTTATAGATGTTGAAGATATTAGTAATATATTGTTGTGGAACGTTATCATCAGCTAAAATGTGTAGTAATATATTTCTGTCTTTAAAATTCATCGGAGAACATATTGTTTAAACAACTCACCTCATAGGATTCATGCTTCCATGAAATCGCGATATCATGGAAGCATGAATCCTATGAGGTGAGTTGTTTAAACAATATGTTCTCCGATGAATTTTAATGATTATACCTCATAATGTTTACTTCCCAAACATTAATGTAATATATTTATGTCTACTTTGTCAAAAGCCTTTATGAAGTCAACGAAGGCGATATGAGTTTCTATATTGAATTCCTTGTGCTTTTCTAATAGTAGTTTTAGAGTGAAGAATTCATCTGTACAAGATCTACCCTTTCTGAATCCATTCTGCTCTTCTCCAATTATATTTTCATAAATTTTTCTCAATTTATTCTTAACTATATTAGCATAAATTTTATATCCAGAGTTCAACAAGCTAATTCCACGATAGTTATCTTTGATTTGGCGACTTCCTTTTTTGAAGATTAGTAAAAATTAGTGTCAGAAACATTAACAAACCAATAAATAAATTGTGATTGGATAAATCAGTAACATTTCTTTGTAATTTTCATCATTTTCAGATAAGTAGTCGATTACACAGGTCATAAATTCATTTGAAGTTATGCCTTCTTCCAGCTCATGCTATACATATAAGTGAAGTCTGCAGAATTCGTAGAACGTGAAGGTATGAAGTTGCAATTTCTGCTTGTAGTACATGGACGATGCTAAGGTCTTGGGGCACAGAAGGACACTTTGCATATCCATGGTAACAATAAGTTTTTCAGATGATGCACTCTCTATTGCAGACGATTTCGCTGCTCGACTACTATCCTTCTTGTCAACATGGGCACTGTATACTTCAATACTCAAATTTCCTGACTTATAGGCAGAGCAAGTATCACACCGATCTCTCTGACTGTGTATTACTCATTTAAAATAGGCAATTTGTGTTTATTACAATGCAGGCGGAGCAGACATTTGTATGTTGTCTATTTACCTCTAACCACTAACTTCTAGGTATGCCAATCCAAATTTTTTCGCTGAATAGTCGGATCTGTTGGCGGAAATAAAAGATAGGTTTCCGGAAGCTGGAATAATAATTTTAGGGGACTTTAACTGTAGGATTGGGAGAGAAAATATCACTTTAAAAACAGATGATAATGAAACACGAGATGAGGATAGGAGAAGTAAAGATAAAATTATAAATTCAGAAGGAAATCAATGGTTAGCTTTTGAAATTTTGAACGGGAAGTATGGGGAAGATAAAAATGGAGAACTGACATTTATTAATAAAAATGGGGGGAGTGTAATCGATTATACATTATGCACACAAGACATGATTCCAGTTCTAAGTAATTTATATATAGTTTCCAGAATCGACTCTCACCATTTCCCAAACAAACTTATTTTAAATATAAAATATATTAGGGAGACAGTTACTGATCGGGTGGTAAAAACATTACTGCCAATTACACGTTTCAAGAGGATTGAGGATCGGAGAGAAGAATTTATCGGGTGTCTGGAGACACTAATACAGGATTTGCAAATAAATTATCTTAGCGGTGATGAAATTATTGAAACTGTGACAGAATCGTTTCAAAAAGCTGGAGAAAAATTCAAGGTGCACAATGAACCAGAAAGACAAAGGGTGGTACAATAATGATTTGTAGAAAGAAGAAGAAATAATATCGAAAATAGTCTCTTAAAGTTTAGAAAAGAAAGCACAGATGAAAACAGAAAAATGTATGCGCAGCAGAGAAAGGAATACAAAGAATTATTAAGTGAAACAAAACTAGAATGGCAAAATAAGAAATCGGAGGAAATGAAAACCGCGACTGAAAGTGGGAACAGTACAGAGATGTGGGAAAGCAATAAGAGAACTCAAAGTAAAGAACATAAATAGGACAAGAATATCGCCCGGGGAATGGAAAAACTATTTTGATAGGATGCTGGGGAGGTGAGGGGTTAATATATAATCAAGGAAATATAGTGGAGATCCCCGACGCAATATATATACCATTACCAGATCAGGACATCTCGAAAAATGAAGTGATTTCTTCCATTAAAAGTTTTAAAAAACGGTAAAGCACCTGGAATTGACGGATTACCAGGGGAATTCCTGAAAAATAAGATATCATCAAATACATTATTAGAAGTTTTGAAAACTACGTTCTACAAACTATTTAATGGGGGAAATTATCCTGAAGCCTGGGCGACAGGTGTAATCCAACCGCTATACAAAGGGAAAGGTGGGTCTCATAAACCAGAAAGTTATATGGGAATTTGCCTCTTGTCAGTGTATGGAAAAATATATTGTAAAGTACTTTACGAACGGATGAGACAATGGGCTAAAGTAAACAATAGGATTTCAGAATATCAGGCAGGTTTCAGAGAAGGATACTCCATAGTGGACAACGTATTCGTCCTGAGAACATTAATTGACGATAATCTGAAAAACAAGAGGGGTAAATTATTTTGTGCATTTGTTAATTTTAAGATGACATTCGATACTGTGGGCCGAAGTGCACTGTGGGAAAAATTAAATCGGAAAGGATTGTCTCCATAAATTATACATGCCTTTATGTCAATTTATAAATATGTTAAATTTTGTATAAGAGTAGACCAAGGACACATCACAGAGAGCTGTCAAGCCAATCGGGGAGTGAGACAAGGCTGCATTTTGTCACCAATGCTATTTATCTATTCGTTGATGATATACCAGCCATACTGCTAGAAGGAGACATTGAGGCTCCGGAGAAAAGAAATGTTGAAGTCCCAGTCCTGTTCTATGCAGATATTTAATTATCTGCTCCAAGACAATCAAGGGATTGCAAAGAGATCTTGACCTACTGGAAATATACTGTAGGAATTGGGGATTGACTGTAAATATTAGTAAGACAAAACCAATGACGTTAAAAAATGGGACGGTTTATGGTAGAGCAGAGGAATGGAAATACAGAGATCAAATACTTCAAAACGTGAAACATTTTGAATATCTTGGTACGACGTTCAAAATGAACGGAAAGTGGAAGAAAAAACAGATTGATATAGTGATCTTGAAGAAGATTTTCGGGCTGTAGGCCGTGGTCGTGAGGCTTGTAGTTCCCCGACTTTCGCCAGAGACTGCGTCTGGCATCCTCAAGGGTTGTCTTGAGACTGGCAATTCTGTCCGCTGTCTGTCATATTATTACGTTCACCGCGATGTGTTCGTAAGTTGTATCTGCCTTCTGATTGGTCAGCGTTATGGACTTCCATTGCTCCAATGGGATTGCTGTTTGATGGTCTAGTCGACTGTACGTTATATCTGCCTTCTGATTGGTCAGCGGTAGGGACTTCCATTGTTCCACTGAGATTGCTGTTTGATAGTCTAGTCGACTGTGCTTGTAGAGGTTTACATTTTGCGTTTTTTAGAACCGGTACCCATACTTTGTTGGCTTTTAATGATTCTTATTTTCTGTTGAAACTGTTTTTATGTTTGAATATTTCGATGGCATCTCGTTGTAAACGGGTAAAATAGTGTGTGCAGTTAGATAATATGTCCGTATTCTGGTATTGTACCCTGTGACCATCAAGTAAAGAGTGTTCTGCTACTGCCGACTTATCCATTTGTTTAAGACGACTATCTTTCATGCTCCTTAAGTCTGGTTACGATGGTGCGTTTAGTGGTGGCTATATACACTTTTCTACAACTGCATGGTATCCTGTACATGCCTCCTGTCTGATAAGGATGGAGTTGATCCTTTATAGGTCTGAGAAGGTTCTTGATTTTCTTGATAGGCCTGTATACTGTCTTTATGTTTTCTTTCTTTAGTAGTTTTCCAATGCGGTCCGTTACATTCTTGATGAACGGTAACAATGCCCTGGTTGAATTTTGTTCCTCTGATTCCTTGCTGCTGTTGCTGTTGTATCGTCTGGGATGATTGGCTCGGTTGATTTCTTTCCTGGTGTATCCATTGGCTGTGAATACCGTCTGGAGGTGTTGAAGTTCCGTTTTTAATAAATCCGGATGACAAAGTTTTTTTTGGCTCGATCTGTCAGTGATTTGATGATTCCAAATTTTTGTTTAAGGTGATGATTCGAGGTTTTATGAAGATACCTGTCCGTGTGGGTAGGTTTTCTGTAGATAGTGTGGTAAATGTTACTGTCTTCTTCCCTTTTGATCAGGATGTCTAGGAATGATATGCTGTTATCTGTTTCTTTTTCTATGGTGGATTGTATACTGGAGTTTATGTTGTTGATGTGTGTCAGAAATTCGTCTAATTTATCTTTCCCGTGGTTCCAGATTACAAAGGTGTCGTCTACATAGCGAAGCCATATCTTGGTTTGATAGGTGTCGTATCTAAGCATGTTTGCTCAAAGTTTTCCATGAAGAAATTGGCGACTACTGGACTTCAAGGGACTGCCCATAGCTACCTCCATCTATTTGCTCGTAGAAGTCGTTTGTTGAATGGAAAATAGCTGGCGGTTAAGCAGTGGTTCGAAAAGTTTTGTGATGTCTTGAGGAAACTTGGCAGCAATGATGTGAATAGTCTCATTTATTGGAACTTTGGTGAATAGTGAGATACAACGTCGAAACTCACCATTATATCTTCGGGTTGCAATGTTATCTCTTTTAGTTTTTCTAAGAAGTGCATTGAGTCTTTGACATAAGTGTCACTGTTGTTAGTATGTGGTTTCAATAAAGTAGAGATATATCTAGCGAGGTTGTAAGTAGGTGATCCTATTTGGCTGACGATCGGTCTTAAAGGTGTATTTTCCTTATGAATTTTAGGCAATCCGTATAGTCTTGGTGGCTGGGCTTCGTTCTCTGAAGTACTTTCTTCACGTCGTCGGGAAGCGAGGTGGCCTTTATTAATTTGTTAGTTTCTCGTAGTATCCGTTTAGTTGGGTCGTCTGGCAGCTTACGGTAGTTACCAGGATCGAGTAACTCGGCGATGTTTCGGTTGTATTCTTCTGTGTTTATAATAACTGTAGAATTTCCTTTGTCTGCCGGTAGACTAATAATTGTTTCATCCGTTTTTAAGGTTTTGATAGCCTTCCTTTCTTCGGTGGAGAGATTGTGTTTAGGTTTCGGAACTTTTCTTAGAACGCGAGAGACTTCGTTGCGGATTGTTTCGGCCTTTTCCACTGGTAACACTCCTATAGCAGATTCGACATTTGAAATTATTTCTTCGACAGGTATAGCTGAAGTGTAACTGCGAAATTGCCCCCTTTATTAAGAAGTGAAGTTCTGCCTCTGAAAGTTGACGGTTGCTGATATTTACTACGGTGCGTGTGGTTTCTAATTTTGTGATGGGCTTTTGTCTGGCCGTAGACTCGAATTGTTTCTTCTGTGTATTGGTGGATTGGTCCCACGTTGAGAATTGCCAGTCTCAAGACAACCCTTGAGGATGCCAGACGCAGTCTCTGGCGAAAGTCGGGGAACTACAAGCCTCACGACCACGGCCTACAGCCCGAAAATCTTCTTCAAGATCATCATAGCAACTCCGGCCGTGAAAGTCTACGTGAATAGATTGATATAGCATTATTCAAAGGGAGGGGGCAACTTAATAGTATTCTCAGTATTCTGGGTAGAGTGCGGGACAGTTAGTACGTTAGAAAAAATGTATGGAACGATGGTGAGGTCAGTAATGCACTATGGTAGTGAGATTTGGGGGTTTTGAAAGAACGGAAATATTAATAAGGCATATACGCATTTTCTAAGATTGGGATGGGTTGGTTATGGGAAAAAGGGCCTGAAAATCGCAAGAATGTGTGGAGAAAAATAAGGAGGTACTTAGATATAAACCGACAAAATATTTTTGGCCGAATGTGCGGTAAAACGATCACTGTTTTTATAAAGAGACCTAAAAACAAATTTGGGGAAAAGAATTTTATACATTTAATCTAGGATTTAAAGAGAGATCAGAGCTTGCTTGGTTCCGGTTAGGGGCATGGAAATTTCTAAAAATTAGCGACGATCACGATATGCGAATATGTCCAATGTGCGGGAGCTTTGAAGACGAGATACATATCTTAGGAAAATGTAACGATTTAGAATATTGGAGGCATCTGTTATTACCGGAAAGATTTCTAAATTCAAATCGTGAAAGATTGGCATGCTACGAGTTACTGGTAAACCCAGAAAACTGGATAAGATTGGGTAGATTTCTGGACAAAATGCGGAAAATAAGAACAACACTTATTCAGGAATGAATAAATATGTTAACAAATTGCAGTACCTTTAATTCTTAATAATTCTACATAACTAAGTAAATGTATAATGTAATTGTATTGATATCTAACTGTAATATTATTGTGTTTTCTTTTTTTTTTTGTTTTAAGTATATTATTACCAAACATCAACTTATTGTAACGGACTGTCAACAGCACGTACGGCTTACTGCCCGTGCGATCCATGTTTGTAAATAACATTGTATGTATCTTACATGTAGTTTAATAAAGTCCTTATGTATGTATGTATGTATATTTTCTCTGTTTATTGTTTCTTGAAAAAGTTCTTGCTCCACTGCACAGTGGACCAGAAACGAAATCTGGCTGGAAAAAACTATTTTCACTCATCCTCATCAATTTATCTTTTTTTCACTCTAATATAATTGTTATACGACTGTTCTTAACTTATCTGCAAAGGAGGTTACAATTCTACTGTTTATGAAGACAATATTAACATCGGAAGTTGCCGATAGTTAAGAACTCATCTGGTCTTCATCCCAGTTGTGTTTTTAGCGTTGTGTGTTCAAGTTCAGCGAGCTTTCCTTCTTATTCTATATGGAGACTTCACCTCAAGGTTTGTAATTTTTATTAATATATTTAACGTGTTTCTATATAACCAGATACATACACGTGGAATCATACCTTCCAAACACTAAACATTTAATTATCTGAGTCTGTTTATCTTACCTCAATATTAATGTTGATTTGTTCTTGAACATGTTCGATTAGCATCTTGACCAGACAAGTTGGTTTTATGTTGTAAACACTGGATGTCGATGTCAGCTCCCTCCTGTGGTTGGCCAAAGAACGTCCTAACGAGGTCATGTTCCGTCGATATTTCGAAATTCATAACTCTGTTTTTGTTCTTCTGAATATATATTTTCCCCAAATAGTCAGCTTTTATTATTTTCTAACTGTTTAAATAATTTAGTGTCCGAATTTATGTTAAGTTTTTCAGACCAAACATGAGCAGCAACTGCAGATTTTTCTATTTCCCCATTTTTTAATATTTATTATGTGTTCTTTGGTTCTAATTTTTAAGTTTTTATTTTGTGTTTCCAATATATATATATTTTCACAACCAGTACATTCAATTTGATATATTCCTGATTTTTATTTTTATCAGTTTCTTTCATTTTTGTTGGTTTTTATTAATTTATTTAAACTATGGTTATTTTTCGGTGCTAATTTAATATTAAACTTCTCAAAAATCTTTTGGAATTTATTGTGTGCCCAAGGATGATACGTGAATATTTCCTGTATTTTTTCATAGGTGGGTTTTCTTTTCCAAGAGTACTTTTGTTGATCATTTTTTGTTTAGCATACTTTTCTATCCTTTTGTGTACCATTTTTCATCAAACCAGTTTTCTCTTCCTACTTTGATTATGTGCTTTTTGTCCTGTTTGAAATCTTCTTCGTTTAAGGGTAAATTTACCAATCTGTGAGTTAAACTATTGAAGGCTGCCAATTTATGTTCAATTGGATTCGACCCTGTTGATTTAGAAACATTTTCCGTATGAGTTTCTTTCCTATGAATCCCAAATTCAATTTTTCTTTTTTTCTTCGTTTGTAACCAATTAAGATCCAAAAAATATATGTGTTTATTTTCTTCTATTTCTTTGGTAAACTTGATGTTTGTACTCAGTAAATTTAACAGTTTTAGGGAATCTTCTACATGTTTTTCTTTTACAATACAAATTATATCATACACATATCAGCTCCAAAATTTAAACATTGTGAGATGTTCTTTTGTGATTTTACATTCAAAATTGCTCATAAATAAATTTACCAGGAAAGACGATAATGGTTTTCCCATTGAGGGCCTTATTTTTTCTATAGAAACTCACATTGAATGTAAAAAACATTTGGTCAATACATAACTCAGTTAATTTCACATAGTCTTCTCTGATCTCTCTGTCCATTTGGACAACCACAGGAGGGAGCTGACATCGATATCCAGGGTTTACAACATAAAACCAACCAGTCTGGCCAATATGCTGAGGGTGATTAGAAGCTAATCGAAACATATTCAAGAAAATGTTCAAGAGGTAAGATAAACAGACTCAAAATAATTTAATTAAAAGAACCTCTAAATATTACTTCGTAAAATAAAACACTAAACATTTTACACAATCGTCTTATTTTAAATTGAACTACAAAGAAAACAGTTCTGAACAGTAGTACAAATTTTAGTTATAATATAGAGTTATTTATGGACTTCAATATCCGCACAATAACATGTGTGCAAATTACTGCGTGTTTAATTAGCTATCTCATTATAGGAGGCGGCCAGCAACTATTGCCTACCGTCACGGGCAGAGAATTGTTTGATTTAATAGGAAGAAAAGAATTCGATAGAGGCAATAAGTGATCATTTAGTAAATAAATTAGGGTTAGGGGGATGTTAGGAGAATGTTTTAAATTATGTTAAAAAACAGTATATTTTTTGAAAAGTGATTTTCTCAAACGTAGGAAGTTGTGTGCGAGAAAAAAATAGATTTTTACTGAAATATTCTGATTGGCTAGAAGTGGATGTTAACATTCCCGTTATTAAGAATTAATTTAAAACAATAATAGTCGTTGAAAAATCCTGTTCCATCTGCTTATGAAATTGGAAGACCCAAAATATCTTTCGAACAGGCACGAACAAAAAAATAAAGTTCACTTAAGTAGTATAGTATAGTAGTAGGACTTTATTAGACAAAAAGTAAGATATTTACAATATTATTTACAAATATGGGTCGCACGAGCAGTAAGCCGTACGTGCTGTTGACAGTCCGTTACAATAAAGTAATAATTGGTACTAGTGTAAAGAAAAATAAACAACAAAAACAGCAATAACATTACAATTACATAAAGAAAACACAATAATAATATTACAATTAAATAATAACACCGATCACTTAAGTAGGAATTACCTCGCGATGAACTTGTTCTTGCAACATAAATATCACTTTGTCATATGGTAAACTGAATACTGCTGATGTTTTAAAGAAATTACTAAAAAAACCCAAAAATAGCTTCAAAATAATAAAAACATTACAAACCACTCTGCTCATCTCCCCTATCTTATATGTTGGACGAAGCATTGTCTTTTTTGACAGTAAAATATCAAAACGCCAATATATTAACATGAGACTAGGTGCCAAAAAGAGAGGTTGTGATATTTACCCACGCTATAATGCTGCAAGGGAGGCAATTTGTTATTAGTGACAGATATTTCAACAGAAATAAGATAATAATTTTTTTAGTTTTATTCCAGCCTCTTCGAAAGATGTTTTGGATCTTACAATTCCATAAGCAGATGAAACAGAATTTTCTTACGACAGCCATATTTCTAAATTCTTAATAACGGGAAAGTTATCATTCACTTCTAGCCAATCACTATATTTCAATGCAAATCTATCTTTATTTCTCACGCACAACTTCCTATGTTTAGAAAATAGCTTTCAATTAAAAAAAATATATTTTAAAACTTTCTCTGAACATCCCCTAACTCTAATTTATTAATAAATGATAATTTATTTCCTCTATCGTACACTTTTATTCATATATTAAATCAAACAATTCTCTGCGCGCGACGGTAGGCCTCAGCTATCGGCTGCCTCCTGTAATAAGAAAGCTAATTACAAAAAAAGTAATAATTTGCTCACATGTTATTGTGCAGGAATTAAAATCCATAAATCACTCTATATTCTAACTAAAATTTGTACTACTGTTCAGAACTGCTTTTTTCGTAGCTCAATTTAAAGTAAGATGATTGTGTAATTTTTTTAGTAAGTTATGTAGGTAGGAAATAACACTATGAAGTTTATTTAAAATAATTTTGAGTTTTTTTTAGACTCACCTCACTCAAAATTAATTAAATGCTTTAGTGTTTCGAATGTATGATTCCATGTGTATTTAACACAATATCTGGTTGTATAGAAACATGTTAAATATATCAATACTAACCTTGAGGTAAAGTATCCATATAAAATAAGAAGAATAATTCACTAAACTTTAATACAAAACATATTTATTTCCATAGCTCGGAACATAACTGGGATGCGGACCAAATGAGTTCTTAACTATCGGCAAATTCCGATGTTTATATTGTCTTCACAAATTTTATAATTCTACCCTCCTTTGCAGATAATTGAAGAACAGTCATCTGACAATCATATTAAACTGAACATGTGTATTACGTTAAATGCTAAATGCTTCATGAGAGGGGGGGAAAAAAAAACCCTAACTTTTTACACATAAAGGCTATCTCCTCTTAAAGTGATCCTCATCAAAACAAAACCACGTGACCTGCTCGCCTTTTATTGGTTATGGACACCGACATACGATGTAGAAGCAGCAAGTACGCGAAAAAGTAGTTCCCGTTATTAAATTAAAAATATATCCTCTGAATATATTTGTTATTCTTCGTGAATCAAAACAATAATATTCAAAACATAAAAACATATATTCTAAAATATACCTAATCAATAATTACAACCTAAAATAGTTTATTACATATGGATGATATATTCGAGTCATGCTACAGTCGATTCTGAAGTAACAAAATGGCTGAAGGTGTCGAGTCTGTGGCAATATTGTGGCGCAAATGGCGGAAGGAATCAATTTACGTTTGTTTATGTTAGGATCACTCTTAGAGCGGATAAGGTGTAATATCGTCTAGGTAGAACGCAATGTACAGCGTCTTTTTTTTTCACGAATGTGCCGGTGTAAGATAAAATTATAATACGCACAAAGAGCATTATAAGACATATGCACAGACTACAGCGAGTGACAATTAATATTGATATTACTTTCGTTAGTTGTGCACTAGATTAATATAGGCCTACAGTTATTGAATGATATTTTCTATATATATTTTTCCGGTGTCTGTTTTTCGAGAATTACGGTGATATATCGATAATTTTCGAATATCGATTGATATGTATGTCAACAATTGGGTTTAACAGTTCGTTACTTTTTGGCACGTGGAGAAATAATTCTGTTACATTTAAATATCCTTAACTAACCAACTAACTCACTGGCACTACTGAATCAGTAGGTTCATGGCCACGCGGACATAAGCTCTCAATACATCCCTATCCTGAGATGTTTTCCAATCATCCCCTGCACAATCTACTTTCCTCAAATCATGGTTAATGTTATTCTCACCTCATTCTTGGTCTACCAACTGGGTTTTTTCCATCTGGTTTTCCTTCAAGTAGCTTCCGTGCACGTCTTTCATTCTCCATTCGTGCCACATGTCCTGTCTATCGCAGTATATGAGACTTAACTCTTCTTATTATATCGAGCTTCCTATAAAGACAATGTAGCTGACTCTTATGTAGTTTTCTCCATTCACCTGTCTATTCATCTCTCTTTGGTCCAAATTTTTTACTAAGAACTTTATTTTGAAATACTCGTAATATTCTTTCCTCCCTTGAAGTAAGAGTCCTTGTTTCGCATCCATATAATATACTGGTAAAATAACAGTTTTGTATACTTTCAGTTTAAATTATTTTGAAAGGAGTTGGGACGAAAAAACTTACTCCCTATATTTATGACATTCTAGGAGATCATCAACGTGCATTTAGGAGAAACAGGTCTACAACAGATCAGATTTTTAGTATAAGACAGATTTTAGAAAAGAAATGGGAATATAATAGTACTGTACATCAACTATACGTAGACTTCAAAAAAGCATATGATTGAATTAAGAGGGAGAAGTTATATAGCATCCTGTTGGAGTTCGGAATTCCTAAAAAGTTAGTTAGGCTTATACGAATATGTCTAAATGGCACAAAGAGTAGGGTGCGTGTAGGCAAACAGTTTTCAGACACTTTTGAAATCCAGAATGGATTGAAGCAAGGAGATGCACTATCTCCTCTACTATTTAATTTTGTACTAGAGCATGCCATTAAATCTTTAGAGAACGAGGAAGGCTTACAACTCAATGGTATTAATAAGCTGTTAGTTTATGCTGATGATGTAGTACTATTGTCCGATAGCGAGGAGATACTAAAGGACAACACGCACACACTATTGAGTAACACTAAGAAATTAGGACTGGAAGTAAATATAAATAAAACTAAATATATGGTCACCCGTAGAAATACATTATATAATATAAATGGACAGCTAATAACAAATGAGGGGAATTTTGAGGAAGTGACTGAATCCAAATACCTAGGATCAATAATCCCAAATAGGAATGAGATGTACAAAGAAATTAAACATAGGCTCAATTCTGGAAATGGGTGCTATTATGCATTGCAGAGACTCCTTTCAAAAAACGTTAAACTGAAAATATATAAGACTATTATTCTACCAGTTATATTATATGGAAGCGAAACATGGACTCTTACTTTAAGGAAGGAAAGGAGATTACGAGATGTTGAGAATAAAGTTCTTAGGAAAATTTTTGGACTAAAGAGAGATGAACAGACAAGTGAATGGAGAAGACTACATAACAATGAACTACATGGTCTTTATAGGAAGCCAGATATAATAAGAACAGTTAAGTCTCGTAGACTGCGATGGGCAGGACTTGTTGCACGTATGGGAAATGAAAGACTTGCAATGGCAGCTTCTTGCAGGAAGGCGCCCAGTTGGTAGACCAAGAATAAGGTGGGAGAATAACATTAACTATGATTTGAGGGAAGTAGATTATGCAGGGAATGATTGGAAAGCATTAGCTCAGGATAGGGATGTATGGAGAGCTTATGTCCGCGCGGCCATGAACCTACGGGTTCAATAGTGCCAGTGAGTAAGTAAGTAAGTTGGGACGACAAAGGCCCTCTTTAATACATAATAGCACACATTTCCAGAATTGAGCATATGTCTAATATCTTTGTGCATCTCATTCCTATTTGTAATTATTGTTTGTAAGTATTTTTGAATTCAACCACTTCTTCAAAATTTCCGCCATTTGTCATTAGCTGTCCTTTTCCATTATATAATGTATTCCTATGCGTGACCACATTTAGATTTATTGATGTTTACTTTCAGTCCCAATTTCTTAGTGTTACTCAATAGTGCTTGCGTGTTGGCCCTTAGTACCTCCTCGCTATCGCCCAATAGTACATCATCAGGTTAGACTAATAGCTTTTTAATACCATTGAGCTGTAGACCTTCTTGATCCTCTAAAGATTTGATGGTATGTTCTAGTAAAATTTAAAATATCCTTTCTTTGAAATTTTGGAAACATAGCACAACCGTTTTCATTACAATATAATGTTTTTTTTTTTTCAATTTGTTCTCTTCATTGTAGACAATGGTATTTGTCACGTTTTTCACACTGGAGAAACATTTGAAAAAAGAAATATAGTGAATAATGAACCCACAACCAACATTTTTCTGAGGAGGAATACAATATAGTGTTTTATTATTTTATCACTTTCATGTTTTGTTTCTACATGCTCCGTAATTTTTGTTGTTGTTATACGTCGTATTTAACTTAAACCCAGAAACAAGAAGAAATTCGAAAGTTCGCTTTCTACGCCGGCGCCTGCAAACACCGAATATTCATGCCTGATACTTATCAAAGAACTGGGCGACTAATTGCAGTAATATATCGTTACGATGCTAGGCGGTGTGTGGATGAATTTATACTGTCTTACCCGATATTTCAACGCATTCATCTGGGAAGTGTTTACAGGTTCGTTGATTTGTTTTTATCTACCAAGAAAATTCTCAACCATTGCATGCCGAAACCTACCTTGAAATTCCTTCCAGAAAAGCGTTTTGATGTACCAAGGCCATGTCCAAAAATATCTGCCGTTTTTAACTGCAAGGGACAAAAACTGAAGCCAGAATCCTGTAATGACAACCCGCTGTGTGAAGAAGATGAACTCCCTGCGTGAGTAAAGTGGAATGTGGCGGCACGGCGTGTGGGCAGGTTGTCAGTGTTATCCATATCACCAATCCAGGACTTGTATTACTTCTCTGTGGTTTAAATGAGAACGTTCGCGCTGGTGTCTTGAAGTTAAAAGTACACATTTTTGGACACAACCTCGGTATATTACAACGTTTCTCTGGTAGTTGTCGGCATCTGATGGTTAACATTTTCCTTGTACGTCACTAATAATTACATGTCCATATATTTACTTACCGGTATGTTTTATTGATCTCATATGTGGTTTTGTGATTGGTCTTATGCCTTAAATGGCGTAATTGTACGCTTCCATCCCAGATTTGTAGGTATAAAATCAAATATTTCTTACAAGGAAACTGTCAACCATTGCATGCCAATACTTACCTTGAAATTTTTCCCAGATAAGCATTGTGATATACCAAGGCCGTCTCTAAAAAATATCTGCCGTTTTTAACTGCAAGGCACACACATCGAAGCCAGAATCCAACAATGGCAACCCGTCGTGCGTAGCAGATGGACTCCCTGCTCGACTTAGAGCGGAGTGGAGTGAGGCGGGTGCAGTGCGGTCGGCTGGTTGTGAGGTTATCCAATCCATCAAGTGACGAGTTGTATTACTTCTGGTTGTTCGTAGCGGATGGACTCCCTGCTTGACTTAGAGTGGAGTAGAGCGAGGCGGTTGCAGCGCGGACGGCAGGTTGTGAAGTTATCTAATCCATTAAGTGGCGAGTTGATTTACTTCTAGCCCGGTCAAGTTAGCTCAAAAAATAGGGGTAGGATTACAAAAATTCGCATAGAGCTGAAAATTGGTACGAATGTTGGGAACACCATTATGAATGAAATGTGAAAAGTCCCCATCGATTCCACATCTGCAAAAAAAAAAAAGATTCAAGGTCAAATTTCGCGAATATGGGTTTTTTGCATTTTTTTAACCAAACGGTAAGTTTTATCATAAAAATAGGTCAGACGAAAGTTGTAGACAATGCAATTATCTACAACAATTGATCTTTCACTTTTTTCCGAATCACCATTCTTGAGATATCACCATTTGAATAATTGAAAACAATAATATACACGCTTTTCAACCGCAATGTAACCTCCTATACATCATGGGATATTTAATATAATAAAAATATTGGTTGAATAACTTATATATCGATATACAAATGATATATATTATATAATTGTGAGAATATATATAAAAAAGGAACTCAATCCCTAATTTAATTTTGTCATATAACCTTAAGCAACATCTGCCGACTATTCCATTTTTGTTCGGGTGGCGACAGTCATGTACCTGTTTTTTTTCTGGAAGGCATAAACGAAAGACTTTTAGTATAGTGTTCCTTTACAGCGAATACACGTAGCTATTGATACACGTGCTTGTTAATAATATTTCTTAAAACAATTTATGCTGATCAATAATATTTAAAAAATTCGCAATTTTACTTTGTTTGTAGTAAACCTTTGACTGAAAATTAAGCAGTTATTGTTGATCGTGGAATGAAGACTTTGATCGATTCAAGTGTTGAAAGAAATGATGGGATTTCTGAATACCTGAAGGACAAGACATATGTGACAATTCATGTGCAATGCCGTAAAATGTACACTCGGAAGAGTTATATTGTTGCAGTTAAAAGACCGCATCAGATGAAGCAAGCCTGTACATCTGAAATCAGTCCACCTCGTACTAGAGCACGCGTAAGTGAATCCATTTCTTGTTTTAAAAAGTATTGCTTATTTTGTGGATATGAAGCGAATGAAGAGGCTGAGAAGAAAAAAGCGCAAAATGTTAGACTAAAATTCACGAAGTTGCTACACTTGATTTTAAAGAATCCAATCTGAAGGTAGCTCGGACTCGTTCTGATGACGTAGCAAAATATTTTAATGCACGTATTCAGTACAAATATGATTTAGTTGCTGCCGAGGCTAGGTACCATAATAATTGCTATAATTCCTTCTTGAGACCGACGACTCGGGGTAAAATCGGTCGTCCTCAAGATGAATCTACTAATGTTGCGATGGAGAAAAAAGTGACGACTGTCAGTTTTCATTGGTACAATTACAAAATAATTATAAAAATCCAGTTTTAGATAATGGATCAATCAAGATTCGATTGAAGTTAAAGTATGGTCATCACGATATTCTTAACCAAGCTTGGTATGAGAAAAAAAAAGTCAAAATGAAAAGGAAGAACGATTTAAATCATCAAAGCTGCGGCAACAATCATTCGAGAGGACATTCAATCTTTAGTATTTGATAATACCAATTACCCCCCGCCTAGTCGAATGTTTGAAAATATTAACAGCGATATTCCGGAGTCATTGACTTATTTTTTTGGAACAAGTAATTCTTAAAAATAAACAATTTAAACTAGAACTATTAAAACTTGTATGTACTAATATCAGCCACAGTATTATGAATGCTGTTAGCCTAGATATTTCAAATCAAAATTGAAATTGGGTCAATTAATAGATAATACTTTGGAACCAATTCAAACATTGCTCTCACCTGCTCCACAAATATTCTTAACACCATTTTTTGCAATTGCAAAAAGGGTTGTAGTGCAAAATGTGGCTGTAAAAAAGTCGGATTATTTTGCTCACCAGTATGTACCAAAAACATGAATCTTATAAAAGTTGAGTATGTACCAATTGTTAAGGCCAGTCTTATTCCAACGTTGAATCAAATGGAACAGATGAAGATTTATATGGTTTCAATGAGGAAACAACTGATATATCTTTCTCAGAACAATTAACAAATATCCAGCAAGAAGAAGAAGAAATCGATGAAGACATTACTGCCGTAGTAGAATTCGAAGATTATCAGTCAGATTAACATTACCCGGAATTAAGAATAATATTGTCACTTATATCATTCCCAATGATACTTTTTTTAATTAATACAATAGTAATGAATAAATCTTAATCACAATAGATCGTACAGTATACCTTTCGAAGATACCACATTACAAAAATGTGCCAAGTACACTATCTCATTGGTGGTGCGGAAATGTGTGAATACTCCGTATTATGTAGAATACGACTTCTTCAAATTTTCGAATCGCGATATCTCAAGAATGGCGATTCTTATGAAAAAAGTATAAGAACAATTTGTGTAGACAATTGCATGATCTACAACTTTTATCTGATCTATGTTTATGATAAAGCTTACCGTTTGGCTGAAAAATGTAAAAAACCCATATTCGCGAACTTTGACCTTGAATAACTTTTTTTGAAGCTATGGTATCGATGGGGACTTTTTACATTTCATTTATAATGGCGTTCCCAACATTCGTACCATTTTCAGCTCTATGCGAATTTTTGTAAATTGAAATGTATTTTGACAGGACTATTCTCTGCAGGTTAAATGAGAGATTTGATGCTGGATTATTTATTTATTTAATGCAGGGCACTTGAAAATACAGATCATTCACCCAAATGACAGACCTTATTAACATATTTACAATAATTGTACACAATATAAACAATAACATAAACATACTATAGAAATATAAATAGAATAATCTTAAGTAGATTAGGAGGTTTGCAGTGAGATCATTTTCCCTCTTGCCTCCCAGTAGCGTTGATGGAGTGTAGAACTTGTTAGTGCAGAACAGTGGAGTAGGTGAGCAGAATCCATATTGGCACCAGTCCTGCACAGCATACAGAGAGGGTTGTTCAATATTCACAGACGATGAAGGTGGGTAGCGAGACAGTCATGTCCTGTTGCAATCCGAAATTTTGCGACAGCTTCTTTTCGTGGCCAATCTGGTACTTCAGAAACAATTTTATTTCTCCATTGGCTTTCTTTGGTCCTTTCTAACAATGCCAGATGGTATTCAGATTTTATCTTGGCGTGGATAGCAGTGGCAGATCTATGATAAGGAATTTTTTTCATGGGTGCTTGTAGAATTTGAGTGCCTCGTTTTGCAAGAAGATCTTCAGCTTCATTTCCTGCGATCCCACAGTGTGATGGTATCCATTGTAGTGCAACTCGCTTTTGGAAGCAAATAAGGCTGTTGATGAATTTCCTGCACTCTACAACTTCTTTTCTATAAGCCGCTGTTAGATAGTTTGCAATTGCACTAATTGCTGCTTGTGAATCTGATAGGATAACAACATTAGAGGAGGATTCTGGTCTACATGTGAGGTGGAAAAGTGCTGTTCGAATGGCTTCTATCTCTCCATCAAAAGGGACACAATCTTTGCCAAGTGAAATATATGTTGCGAACAGATCACTTTAGATTCCAGATCCTGTATTTCCATTTGAACTGATTTTGGATCCATCATTATAGACATGTAACCAACTCTCTGCTGGGTATCGGGTTGAGATGGTTTCTAGCGCAATGGAGCGTAGGATTTCAGGTGATGTTTCTGACTTGTTAATAATTTGAGTTAAGTCGAGATCGAATTATATTTTAACAATTTCAAGTGGGTTTTCTATTGGAGGTAATTGTCCAGATTTAGTTGAGATATCAAGCATGTTCTTTTTCTTTGTTGCATGTTGCTAATGCCTTCTTGTGTTTTTAATCTTCTGGGGGTGTGTTTGATCTTGAGGGCAGTAAGGTATGTTTGTTAGGTAGCCGTATCAATTTTTCATGCACTTTCAGTGCATTTTCAGTGATTTTGGCTTCTATTTGAATATTGTTAGTAAATAGTTGCATTGCATCTATGAGGTAGTTTGAACAGCACCAGTTATTAATCGTAGAGCTTGATTTTGAACTCTCTCCAATTTGTTGATATTTTGACGAGGAGCGGTAATTAACAAACCACAACAATATGTCATGACTGGTTTTATGTATATTTTGTACGTCTGATTCAGCACAGAAGTAGCGCAACCCCATTTGCAACCTGCCAGTCGTTTTAATATGTTAAGGTGGCTTTGGGTTTTATCAGTCACATAAGTGATATATTCATTCCAAGAGAGACGGGAATCAAATCTAACTCCCAAATATTGGAATGTATGGACATTTTCTAACTGAGCGTTGTTATAGAACATTTTTGGTTTCAGTTGGTTGTGACATAGGGAAAATGTCTGACATGCACTTTTGGATGTATTGACTGTCATTGAGTTTTCTTTACACCATATGTGCAGATCTTTTAGGACTGTATTCAAAGTATGTTCAATCCGTTTTGAATCATCCTTTTGGGTGCAGAAGTCCAAATTACAAGATCATCGGCATACATAAGGGCATGAACATTAGGCTGTTTAATGATGACATATCAAATCATTGACGTAGATATTGAAAAGAAGACAACTGGTGGTAGTACCTTGTAGAAGTCCTGTTTGAAGTTGCTTAAATTTAGACACTGTGTCACCGTAACGTACTTGAAAGTATCTGGAAAGATGCTGGATTATAGTGCCTTGCATTTAAAAACGGCAATATTTTGGACATGACCTTGGAACATCACAACGCTTCTCTGGGAGAAATTTTAAGGTACGTTTCAGCATTCAGTGGTTGACAGATCTCTTGTTAGTCATACTCGCTCTAAACTTACAAATCAAATTCAGGACCCGAAAATGTTTTGCACCTAGTGTTAGAGGGTATCGTTTAAATTGTAATAGACATTTGATCTCGGTATTAACTCCATGAAAATAAAGTACTAGGGCTAGTGGAATGAATCAATGTTGGCGGATTATTGCTGGTCCATTAAGAGGGGTCCATCTTAAGGTCACCGCAGGGCATCTCAAATCATGATTAATATGTTCTTCCACCTCAATCTTGGCCTATCATACTGGTGGTTTTCCTTCTAGCTTTCCAACAAGAAGTTTTCATGCTCTTCTTACTTTATATCGTGCCACATTCCTATCCATTGCAGTCCTAACTATTCTTATTACACCTGCTGTTCTCATAAAACCAATTTAACTAAATGTTATGTAAGTCTTCTCCATTCACCTGTTTGTTAGTCTCTCTTTGGTACAAACATGTTCCTAAGAAGTTTATTCTCAAATATTCGTAGTCTCTTATCCACCATTAAAGTAAGAGCCATCTCGTTCTTCTTTTACAACAATAACTACAACAACAGCAACTAATAATAATAATAATAATAATAATAATAATAATAATAATAATAATATTCGCGTCGTAATAATGCTATTAATAATTTAGTTATATTGGAAAGAGCAGTTAATTCTTATTATGGACTATTAAGCGTCAAGATCACTTTGAAACCAATGTTATATGGCAAAGTATATGCCCTATGTGTATGATATATATATATATATATATATATATATATATATATATATATATATATATATAAGGTATCATAGTGTTTAGATTACGAGTGGAGGTTAGATACTTAATCGAAGTATGAAAAATCTTGAAAATAACCTGATAGTATATTGCCTCTGCTTCTTATACTACACTTTGTCCACCTCATCACCCCTTTATATTTTTACTCGCTTCTATTCACCATCTTCCCACCATAACTTAAACACACGATCGGGAGAAAATTTAACTCTAGCTGTTCCTCTACATCAAACATTTCACTATTCCCCAACCTTCCTTGCTTCAGGCACTCTACTCTGGAAGGATTCCCTCCCCTCGTATATCAAGGGCTCTCCGAGTCAAAGACAGTTAAAAATAACAAAAGAAAGAAAAGCTCACTTAATATTTTCTTAGACTATTTAACTCGTGCCCCAAATGGGGTCAATGATCAATCACGTTTCAATGAATTTTATTTTACAACCAATCACAGCCGTGTTTCATCTCGCTATTTATCTATTTCGTTTATCATATTAAAAAAGTTCCTCCTTTTTAATATTCTGAACAGGTCAGAGCATTATTTTGCAGTCACTACGTTGAATGTATCAAATAATGAACAGATTCCTTTCGAACTACACATTTGATAATTGTGTGTTCAATAATTGTGTTTTTAAATAACGATTTTACGAAGTTAACTAATAAAATTAATTATTAACCTATTATGTTGGTTATAGTCCACCGCTGTGGTCTCGAGGTAGCGTGCTGCCTTGTCACGCAGCGGGCCCGGGTTCGATTCCCGGTCGGGACAGGCTCCTGGGTGAGGTTTTTTTCGTTTTTTTTCTCACCTCTAAGACAAATGTCAGGAAGCTTAGGGCCCTATGGTCCCCGAAAATCATCCGGCCATCATTATCATAAGTAATGCCACGAGTGATTTCCAAATTATCGATAAATTCACGACTCACGAAGTGAGGTGTGAATTTATCTAGAGAATTTGGAAATCAGGAGTGGCATTTGTTAGGACTATTTAACGAATAAAATTAAGCTGTTTACTCACAAATCATTATTTAAATATAGTTATTTTAAAATATTTATATATTTAATGTAAACGGCGATGTTTTGAAAACAAATGAGAAATGATTGGTACGCTTCGTTTGCTTCTTTTGTTCATCACTGCAACCAGATCATATTTATTGCCAAAGGAATGCAATGTTGTAAGAATGCACTCTAGTGGAGAAAAAATGAAACATATAAAACTGTATATTAATTCATTTCCGATGTCCTATGGCAATTATATTTTTCTGGAAAAAATACATTTAAGAAAGTGCAAACAGTGGTTTCTTTTTTTGGTGGTACAAATGTTTTTATATTAACTCCCGTATGTGCTATGTGTTGACATTCATGCACTATACATACAATCTGGTAGCCGTATTTTTCAGAGAGTCAGTCACTGCACAATAATGCTATGACCTATTCAGAATGTTAAAAAGGAGGTGCTTTCTTTATTATGACTATCTAACTCATGCCCCAAATGGGAGTCAGTTACCAATCACATTTCAATGATTTTCGATTTACAACCAATCATAGTCGTGTTTCGCCTAGAATTTATCAACTATAGATTATCAGAATAAAGAAAGTACCTCCTTTTTAACATTCTGAATAGGTCATAGCATTATTTTGCAGGTCTGACCCTCCAAGAAATACGGCTAACAAATTGTATATATATTGCATGAATGTCTACACATAGCGCATGCAGGAGTTAATATAAAACATTGATTATACCACAAAAAAAAAAGAAAAAAAAAGAAAGAAAAAGAAACCACTGTTTGCACTTTCTTAAAAGTATTTTTTCCCAGGTAATAATCCAGAAAAATGTAATTGTCATATTTACATCATACGACATCAGAAACGAATTAATATACAGTTTGATGTGTTTCATTTTTTCTCCACTAGAGTGCATTCTTACAATATTGCGTCCTTTGGCAATAAATAATATGATCTGGTTGTAGTGAGAAAACAAAAGAAGCAAAAAAAATGAAGGCGTACCAATCGTTTCACACTTGTTTTCAAACATCGCCGTTTACATTAAATACATACATATTTTAAAATAACTATAGTTAAATAATGATTTGTGAGTAACCAGCTTAATTTTATTCGTTAAATAGTCCTAACAAATGCCACTCTTAATTTCTAAATTCTCATAAATAATGTCACGAGTGATTTCCAAGTTATCGATAAATTCACGACTCACGAAGTGAGAGTGAATTTATCTAGATAATTTGGAAATCAAGAGTGGCATTTGTTAGGACTATTTAACGAATAAAATTAAGCTGTTTACTCACAAATCATTGTTTAACTACAGTTATTTTTAAATATTTATATATTTAATGTAAACGGCGATGTTTGAAAACAAATAAAAAATGTGAGGTTATGTTTATTCACTGCTGCTTGATTATATTATTTATTGCCAAATAAGATTGCAATATTGTAAGAGTGCACCCAAGTGGAGAAATAATGAAATACATCAAACTATATATCATAATCAACATTACGGGCTATTCATTAATTTTTTTAGTAAACAACTCAGTAAAATCAAGGAATCTTTACATTATTTGCTATATTCAATGTATTTGTTGGAGAAAAATAATGCTTTGACCTGTTCAGAACATTAAAAAGGAGGAGCTTTCTTTATCAGAAAAGCAGGAGCTGATAAAGAGAAATCGATACAGAGCGAGGGGAAACACGACTGTCATTGGTTGTAAAACAACATTCATTGAAACGTGATTGGTCATTGACTAGCATTTGTGGCATGAGTTAAATAGTCTAGATAAATTCACTCCTCACTTCGTGAGTCGTGAATTTATCGATAATTTGGAAATCACTCGTGGCATTACTTATGATAAACGTTAGTTGGTAAATTCTAGGCGAAACACGACTGTGATTGGTTGTAAATAAAAACATCATTGAAATGTGATTGGTCATTGACTCCCATTTGGGGCATGAGTTAAATAGTCATCATAATTATCCTTCACCGGTGTGGAAAGCAATTGGAAGCTACCACACCTATAATTCCATAGTAAAGCTGCAAAGCATAGCATGAAAATGCTATGATTGCAGTGAAAGACCTGCCCTCGGGCAGAATTACGATGGATGGATATAAACATTTTGAAATAAGTATATTTAAATACTTATTTGTGAGTAAACTGCTTAATTTTATTCGTTAATACTAACAAATGTCACCCTTGATTTCCAAATCCTCTAGATAAATTGGAAATCACTCGTGGCATTACTTATGACATTATAATGTATAACCGTGTTCCATATACTCTTACTAGCTGGCCCGGCGAACGTCGTATCGCCTTTAAATATTTTTACGTTAATTTTTCTGATGTTTTAACAGTTATCTGGTATCGGGGCGGAAACAAATCCAACAAATCAAAGATCATAAAAATCGGTCCAGCCATCCTGAGTTATAAATAGAGTAACTAATCCGACTTTGTTATATATATAGAAGTCCCGGCCACGCGTTGCTGTGCCTAAGGTATACGTTAAATTATGTTGTAGTAAACTAAGTAAGAAATCTAAATCAGAAAGTTTTTGTTTTACACAATTTTTTTAGTTCTGGTACGTTAACTACACCCGGTATAAATATGGGTGGTGGTTTATGTGGAAGTGGTTTTGTTGATTGAGATGAATTTATGTTGTCTGCATTCTCAGTATCATCCATAAGTGTATCATAAGGATTATATACATTTATTGATGGAATATTTCGAGGAGGCTTGCTGATTTCGTTATACTTTCGTTTTTTTTTCGAACTTGTTGGCAGTTTGGATTCTCATCATCATCAAGAAGTCTCTGTATAGTAATATCATCTTGTAATATATTATAGTCATCTTGTTTTTCATTTAATTGAGGCATGGAGATTGTTTCTGTAATATTAGGCATATTATTATAACTAACAGACTTACTTACAATTCTGTTATTCCGTTCCTTAGGACCTTCATATGTTTTTAATTTACATTCTTCTTAAATGTAAGATTTATGTCACATAGGCCTATACCAATTGCGGAAATTCACTTGATATCTTATCATTCATGGTCTCTAGAACTGATTCGCCATATTGTTCAATGTCTCTTCTCGGTCCAGTTAAATTTAAATTAAGTTGCTGTCTTTCAGCCAGATTACTTAAAACTAATACTTACAGACGAAATTAATATTATTATCAGTATATTGAAAATAAAATAAACACAAACACACTTAAATTATGAAATAATCAATATTTGTAATTCAATTGAAATTCGCGGTTGCAACAAAAAGCACAGCCACCTGGATCCCTCTTTGTTAAGTAATAAACCAATTACCTTACATCGTCATCTGTTAGAATCGTATGGAACTCACAAATAATTATAACTCTTTGTTAAATAATAAACACATAATTTGCAATAAAAATAATGCGACTATAAATTTAGTTATAAACAGCCGTAGGTCTCAAGTTGGATCAAACAGCACACAGTGTGCAAAATTTTATTAAAATCGGTTCAGTAGTTTAGGATTCCATCGCGGACAAACAACGTGACACGTAATTTTTATATATTAAGATTATTCTTCAATAGTTTACACTTTCTTTACCAAGTCAATTACTTTATAAAAATTATGGGTTATTATCATCATCATTCATCATCATCATCATCATCATCATCATCATCATCATCATTGTTATTTTTTCCTTGTCAACTCTATATTATGTAGCCTATGCCTATTATGTATTTATTAATCAACATGTAGATTGATTCATAATTGTTATTATGTGTATAGCTTAACCCTGGCGAGGGAAGTATTGATGCGCAGACACTTATTCAAACTGGCAATATGGCTCTAAATAATCTATTCCATTGGGAAGTAGAAAATAAACTAGAATTCAACCCGCACAAGTCTCAAGCAATGCTCACTACAAGAAGGAGAAAATATAATTGAACCAAGGTTTACAAACGAATGGCCATAACATTTCATTTGTCAACAGTGTAAATTATCTGGGTGTAATTTTAGATCCAAAACTTACATTCAGACCTCATTTAAAACACCTATCTGCCAAAAGTAGCAAATCCCTAAGAGGTCTATCAGTGGCAAGGAGGCCAACGTGGGGATTAAATCCAGAGATACTGAATATTATATATAATGGTGCTGTTGTTATTATATTGTGCTGCTGCATATCAATATGTTTTGAGAAAAAATACGTTCAGAAGGAATTATACCAAATTCAACGAGGATTTGCATTACATATATGTAAATCTTGTCGTACAATTTCCACTGATGCAGCACCTGCCATTGCTGGTATTCCTCCTCTACATCTAAGTGTACTTTATTCAGCTGGCTTAAACAAAATTAAAATAAATCGTACGAAGATATTTCAACAGTTTACTTTTGATATTTCATGGATGCTGGACATCCTGCCACACAATATGGCAATCTATATGTGCAAACCTGTGGAAAAACCCATGCCTATACCATTTACACGGACGGATCAAGATTTACTGCATAAAAGCAAGTATAAGTTGGATGTGCTTATGTGGTTTATTGTGAAGACAGTGAAGTTTTTTTCAAACCATTCAAACTCTCCCCTACCAGTTCTGTTTTCTAAGCAGAACTATATGCCATAAAAGAAGCTGTACAGTGGTGTCTTCAACATAGATGTAGTGCACGAATCTTTAGTGACTCGCAGGCTGCTCTTCAATCGATCGAAGATAAATTTAATTTAAATCCAAACTCAGTAAAAATTAGAAATAACATAAAAAATGACACAGAACACCGGTACCTGTCTTGGATACGAGGGCACCAGGGAACTGTGGGAAATGAACGTGCTGATCAACTAGCCAAATCCGCAGCATCTTTTGAGCTTCAATATTCATTTTCAAAGCACCTCCCACTCAATAAAGTAAATTAATTAATTTATAATAAAGTAAACACTTCAAAAGGTTTACGATGAGGGATAATCCCATTTATTATCTCAGAAGTATATTTCTTTCTTTCCAATATCCTATGTTAAAAAGTAGCCTTTTGGCTATATCATCACTGATTGGAATGAACATTGGATAAGGAGTGCAAATGGTGCTTTGACTAAAGAGCTCTTCTTTCTTACAGTACACCATAGGCTAAATATAAAACATTTTATTCCAAATTTCATTTTAACACAATTTATGACTGGCCATGAAACATTTGGAAGTTATTTTAGAAGATTTAATATTAACCCAGACACTGATCATAATTGTAAATGTCAAGAATCAATACAATCTGTAAAACATGTTTTATTTGATTGTCCTATATTCTAAAGAAAATCATTCTGGTTAAACTTACTTTTAAATGATGATGAGGCTTCTTCCTCAATGTGTGAAGTGATTTTTAGAACCAAAATTATTATAAACATTATATGAAATTCATAACAAATATTCATAACAATATGTAGTATTTTCTAAGATGATTTAGTGTAATTCATAACTCTCATTCAAAACCAAAGATAATATTTCTGTTTTACAATGTATAGTATAATATTGTTATAATAAGCTACAACTCTAACATGCCCTTGTGGCGAAATAGGGTTTCAAAATATTTGGAGATTCAATAATAATAACTCCACCAGGTAAAATAAATAAAATAAATATAAATAGATAAATAACTCCACCAGGCTAAATATAAATAAATAACGATAGTACAATTTTCGACTTAGAGCACTAAGCCATGAAATTGTTGAAAAACGAAGAAAGTGATCATTAAATTCGGATATTTAGACTCTTAAAAAGTAGATTTAATCAGCCGCGGTGGCATAGTGGTTATGCTCCTTGCCTTTGGTCCCAAGGGTTCGCGGGTTCAAACCCGGCCGGGGTCGATGGATTTTTTAGGACGAAAAAATCCAAGGAGACAAGTCCTCCGACGAGGACTTTAAGCCGTGGGTCCCGAGTTGAAGATTTTCAGGCTCGTAAATATCCTTAAGCCTGAATGAAGGGCCTCTAAGCACAATTTACCGATTTTCCCGTCCTAGTACTACCTTGGTTTTCTAGATGCAGTATGAGGAGGAACGCTCAAATAATATCTATACGAAAACAAGTGTAACTAAATTAGTATGGTTGAAATTATTCCCCATAGGGGAAGAGCGCCTAAATTTCTATTATGGGAAACATAGGCTTACAAGATACAAGAAGAAGAAGAAGATGAAAAAAGAAAAGAAAGAGTAGATTAAGCGCCTGAAACAGGCTTTACACTTGTTCTAAAAATAAAACTTTATGCCTTTAAAATATTCAATAAATATTCGAAAGAAAAAATGGATGTAAGAATTATGAAAAGAATAAAATAATATTCTTTTTTGCATATTTATATGCTAGGCTTACAGCCTGTGAGTCCGGAAATCAATAATATTTCTATCGTTTCTTTGGTCTTCCAGGGGATTTACTCCCATCCGCCGGTAGATTACTTTTGATGTACGAACTATCCTGTAGTGACTTTCGAGATAATGCAGATTTCATTCATGTCGTCCTCTTATTCACCTATTATTTATAGTTTGAATGTCCAGGTGTCTCCTTATTTCACTCATCCCTCCTGTTTTAAGTAGCTTTTTCCTTAGGGAATTCATCTCATGTGTTTCTAAGATATGTTGCATTCTTGTAGTTGCTAAGTATCACTGCTTTATAAATTCTAATTTTTATTTCCTTACTTAAATATTTATTTTCCAGACGATATCATTCATGCAACTTGCTATTCAGGCTGTCTTATTAGCTTGACATTTACAACTTCATTTTGCAGGGATCCCATCTAAATCCCTAGACATTTAAAACTATGACCAGCTCAATCTCCTTCCGTCGAGTTCCAACTTGCATCTCAAAGGAAGTTTAATTATGGTCATAGAATTTAGTTTTAATAGATAATAATATATTTTCATATTAAATTTATAAAAGTGGTGAAACTTTACTATCTTCGAGTCACCTACTTTTCTTTTGACCTATATGTTAAAGATAAAGGTATATTTTAGAATTATTCTTAGAAAAATGCAACGTGGAGTACATTCCTCCGCTCTTACATTGTGTTGTTGTGTGAATAATTTTCACATCTTCATTAGCCATGTTTTTCGAAAATTGTAATTTTTTAACAGCATCTTGTGTTATGTTTAGTTGTGAACTATAACCCTAGCACCACCATACGTGTAACTGGGTTTATTGCATAAATTGGAGAATCCATAATAATAATAATAATAATAATAATAATTAATAATAATAATTAATAATAATAATAATAATAATAATAATAATAATAATAATATAATAATAATAATAAAATAATAATAATAATAATAATAATAATAAAATAATAATAATAATAATAATAATAATATAATAATAATAATTAATAATATAATAATAATAATAATCATCATCATCATCATCATTAATAATAATAATAATAATATTTAGAGGGCAGATCAACCACTAGACCACATTTTCAGCATACGACAGATTTATAGAAAAGAAACAATCAGAGCACAACCGCTACATCTAATATTTATAGATATAGAAAAAGCCTACGATAACATTCCTACATCAAAATTATGGAAAGTCTTAAAATTAAAAAAAATAAATCCAACACGGATTGAAGCAATTCAAAAACTATATTCAGAATCATATGTGCAAGTAAAAATGGGAAAGTACTTGTCTAAAGGGTTTCAAACAAATAAAGGATTACGACAAGGATGCTATATATCTCCAACATTATATAAGATTTATGCTGAAAAAGCTATTGAAGAATGGAAAAAGAAATGTAAACTGATGGGAATATCACTAGATGATAATTCAACAATATATACACTCCAGTTTGCAGATGACCAATTGATATTGGCTCAAGAATTTGAAGATATAGAATACCTCACTAGAAAATTAATACAAGAATATAGTTTATGGGGGTTTAAAGATCAATATAGATAAATCTAGATATATGACAATAGGGGATCTCTTCAAGATTAATACTAGAAGAAAATTTAGGGACAATTAAATACACTGAAGAATATAAGTATTTGGGAATTAAAATTACTAAAGATGGAAAACAAGAAAACAGAGATTAGAAACAGGATCAATATAGGAAAGTATGCTATATCTGCCCTAAATGGAATAGTATGGGACAAACATATCTTCAAAGAAACAAAAAAAAAAACTATTTTTAATACAATAATCAGAAGCATTATTACCTATGGAACTGATGTGTGGGCTTTAAATGCACAAATGAAAAAAAAAAAAAAATTGCCCGCCACTGAAATGGACTACTGGAGACGTGCTGCAAGAATATCCAGGAAGGATAAAATCAGAAATTCATATATAAAAGAAAAAATGCAGGTACAATATTCAATATTAGATTTTATAAAGAAGAAACAATTAAATTGGTACGGACACATTAGAAGGATAGAAGAAGGAAGACTACCTAAGATAATCATGGATTGGGAACCACAGGGAAGGAAAAGAAGAGTAGACCAAATATTACATGGATTCAGGGATTCAATGAAACTAAGAGGGAATGGGAAATAGAAGAAGATATATGGATGAATAGACAAGAATGGAAAAATGTGTTGAAACAAATGTGTAGTTAACTGTGAACATGGGTACCGGAAAAATGTATTATTCATTGTAAAAGCCGGAATAATAAAAAAATAATGATAATAATGATAATAATAAGAATAATAATAACAATAACAAACAATAATAACAATAATAATAATAGTAATAATAATAATAATAACAATAACAATAATAATAATAATAATTTTTAATTAAGGATTTTCTCTACATTACAGTACTCCGCCACAGATTTCTATCCTCAGCATCTTCTTCTTCCAGGTCTCTGCTGATGATCATCTTTCTTTCTCAATTCATCCATCCACGTTCCCTATAATAATAATAATAATAATAATAATAATAATAATAATAATAATAATAATAAATAATAATAATAATAATAATAATAATAATATAATAATAATAATAATAATAATAATAATAATAATAATAATAATAATATAATGATAAAATAATAATAATAATAATAATAATAATAATAATAATAATAATAATAATAATAATAATAATAATAATAATAATGATGATGATGATGATGATGATAATAATAATGATAATAATAATAATAACAATAACAATAACAATAACAATAACAATAGCAATAATAATAACAATAATAATAATAATCATAATCTTCTTCTTCTTCTTCCTCTACGCATGAAAGCTGGCAGCTTGTTGCGTGTTCATTCACTACAGGTCCGGGGTATGGTGACGTCTTTCCATAATAATGATAATAATAATAATAATAATAATAATAATAATAATAATAATAATAATAATAATATAGATAGATCATCGGTTGATTAATGTCTTTGACATCGACCGATTCCTAATAGCCATTTTGTTGGTGCACTCCAATCTCCTGGTTGTAGAAGTGTCTCCTTTTCTGTATAAGTATATTCCCAGAATCCAGGAGCTTTTAGGTCTTCCTCTGCCTTGTCTTCCCTTACATTTCCATTCCAAAACACATTTTGTTATAATAATAATAATAATAATAATAATAATAAAAAAATAATAATAATAATAATAATAATATAATAATAATAAAATAATAAATGTTTGACAACTAAAGAAATCAAGTTAATTACGTAATTAACTGTGTGAATAATGACTCCAAAGTAAAATCGTATTTTTTTTACATTTTTCAGTGATCTGATAAAATTTAGATTTCTAGAATCGTGCCAACGCTGTTAGTGATAGGAAATAATGTAAATTTATGTTCAAAAGCATAAAATGGATAGCAATAAGTAAAATAAACATTTTTAGGACAGTAATATATACAAAAAAAGAAAAAAAAAAAGAAATAGGTTAACAAAATAAAATAGCTGTCAGTAGGTAAAATATGTATTTTTTACGCACAGTTATACCTTCTAGATGTTATGACTGTAGTATATACATCATTGGTATGTGTTTATTGTTTCAGGAAGAAAAAAGACATACAAACTACAAATCGAGATATAACCATAACATTAATACTTATTTACTTACTTACTCACTGGCACTATCGAACCCGTAGGTTCATGGCCGCGCGGACATAAGCTCTCCATACATCCCTATCCTGAGCTAATGCTTTCCAATCATTCCCTATAATCTACTTCCCTCAAATCATAGTTAATGTTATTCTCCCACCTCATTCTTGGTCTACCAACTGGGCGTTTTCCCTCTGGCTTTCCTACAAGAAGCTTCCATGCAAATCTTTCATTCCCCATACTTGCAACATGTCCTGCCCATCGCAGTCTACGAGACTTAACTGTTCTTATTATATCTGGCTTCCTATAAAGACCATGTAGTTCATTGTTATGAAGTCTTCTCCATTCACCTGTCTCTTCATCTCTCTTTGCTCCAAAAAAATTTCTAAGTACTTTATTCTCAAATACTTGTAATCTCCTTTCCTCCCTTAGAGTAATAGTCCATGTTTCGTATCCATATAATATCACTGGTGAATAACTAGTTTGGTATATTTCATTTAACGTTTCCAGAATTGAGCCTATGTTTAATTTCTTTGTGCATCTCATTCCTATTTGTGATTACTGTTCCTAGGTATTGAATTCAGCCACTTCCTCAAAATTTCCCTCATTTGTCATTAGTGTCCATTTCCATTATATAATGAATTTCTACGTGTGACCATATATTTAGTTTTATTGATATTTACTTCCAATCCTAATTTCTTAGTGTACTCAAACAGTGTGTGCGTATTGCCCTTTAGTATCTCCTCGCTATCGGCCAACAATACTACATCATCAGCATAAACTAACATCTTATTAATACCATTCAGTTGTAAGCCTTCCTCATTCTCTAAAGATATGATGGCATGCTCTAGTACAAAATTAAATATTAGAGGAGATAGTGCATCTCCTTGCTTCAACCCATTCTGGATTTCAAAAGTATCCGAAAAACTGTTTGCCTACACGCACCCTACTCTTTGTGCCATTTAGACACATTCGTATAAGTCTAACTAACTTTTTAGGAATTCCGAACTCCAGCAGGATACTATATAACTTCTCCCTCTTAATTGAATCATATGCTTTTTTGAAGTCTACATATATTGATGTACAGTACCATTATATTCCGATTTCTTTGTAAAATCTGTCTTATACTAAAAAATCTGTTGTAGACCTGTTTCTTCTAAATGCACATTGATGATCTCCTAGAATGTCATCAATATAGGGGAGTAAGTCTGTTTACTAATATATTTGTTAGAATTTTGTAGGAAGTTGAAAGTAATGAGATGCCCCTTGTAATTGTTACAATCAGTTTTATCTCCTTTCTTATAAATTGGTACGATAATTGATTCTTTCCATTCATCTGGAAGAGCTTCTTTTTCCCCAAATCATACTAATGTATCTTAAAAGCTTATTATGAAGCTGCTGCAGTTTTCTGGCAGCCCGTCGTTAATTAGGTTAGTATAACGGTTTTGGCAATTTTTAAGAAATAAATACATTGCCATACTTCGAATATTGTGACATTATATAT
>JASPKZ010001053.1:0-82954 GCA_030220185.1 Diploptera punctata
ATGACCTCATACTTGAAACAGGGAAAATAAAGTGTGAATTTTTTTAATATCTTGGGTCAATAATTACAATTTTAGGTACCTGTGAGAGAGATGTAAAAGTAAAGTAAAGTGATCCCACAACAGACCCGGAGGTCCTTGGGGTAGTAGGAGGTTAAGGCTCCCACTTTTTCTAGACAATCGGCACTTTATGTCAGCCGGGTTGTCAGCCCTGCGTGACGGCCGCCTTTACCCCAGAACAAGCGTCTGGTACTCATTTCCGTTAGAGGCTGAGTCGACCCCAGGGCCATAGTGCCGCCAGAGGGTTTGGGTCAGTTTAAAAATCCTGACCCCAACGGGACTTGAACCTTCGACCCTCCGGCTTGTAGCTCAGTGCCTTAACCACTACGCTACAGAGAGATGTACAGACTAAAATTGCAATGGCAAAAAATACAACTAACACATTACATGGAATAATTTGGAATAAAAATATTATAAAGGAAACTAAAATGAAAATTTATAAGAGCATAATACAGCATATTTTGTCATATGGAAGTGAAACTTGGTCTTTGACGGAATTACAAAAGAATAAAATTAGAACAGTTGAATTTGATTATTTTAGAAGAAGCCTCCAAAAAAACAAGACAGGATAAAATAAGAAATGAATTCCTTTGGTGGACGAAACGGAGCTTGGGCACGTTTTTCTCGGGGTTTCTCCCGTTTTCCCTTGCCACAAATTTCATTCCACCATTTCTCCATACTCATCTCATCCATTTCGTTTAATTTAATTCATCCGCCCCTGTGATGGTGCGTGAGGAGTGGTCGGCCGGCACCCTTGTCGTTCACACACCTTTATAAATGTAGGGGGCTTCATCTCATCTCATTCCTCGGCCTCTCCCTGAGTTGCACACGAGTTGACGATATTTATTTGTATTTCAGTCCTAATAACCTCAACATTCCAAGCGAGTAAGTTCATTGTATGTACATTTTAAGGGTGTCGTTCTGTGACAATATTTAAATACTATGTACAGCTAAAAATGAAGTTTTACGAATTCGTTTGAAAATCTCGGCCCTAAAACCCAACTTGCAATTTTTGTAATGTAGAAAAAATGTTCTTATAAGACAAGGATCCAACAATAACTCATTTACTTGTATTATCGCCTCACTTTGATGATTGTCCGTTTATATAAAAGGGGGTGTCGCGCGACAATTCTTGACAATGAATAACATGCGGAATTATTATAGTGGCCGGCAGTGGCATCTTCTTCTTCTTCCACGCATGAAAGCTGGCAGCTAGTTGCGTGTTCAATCACTACAGGTCCGGGGTATGGTGACGTCCTTCCATCGCAGTTGTGGTGTCCTAAAGGCCTTTTCTGCTGAGGTGTCCAGTCACGTACTTTCTTCACTAATCTACTGTTCTCCATTCTATCTATGTGATCGTTCCAGTTTAGTCTTCTATCATTTATCCATAACACAGAAATAAGACAACTAAAAATAGAGGAATTAAACTCAACAATAGAGAAATACACAACAAACTGGAAAGAACACTTGGCAAGGATGACTGAGAATATAATTACCAAAAGCAGCATATAACTATTCACCACGAGGAAGAAGTTTGGGAAGACCAAGGATTTATGGAAAGGGCAGCAATTTGGAGCCGGAACAGGCTAGTAAATAAGCCTAAACCGTGAAGAAGAAGAAGATCATTTATCCAGAGGTTTATAGGTTTAATTTCACATTCTTCTCTAATAACAGAGCTGCGAATTTTCTCTCTCAACGATTTTCCACGATTTTCCTTAAAACTTTCATTTCGGTTATTTCATTGATTTGTTTTGTTTTTTGAGTTTCTGTTAGGCATTAACAACCTTATGTTAGAACTAGCCTTATGACAGATTTGTAAATTCTTACTTTTGTATCTATTCTTAAATTTTTATTTTTCCAAACACTATTGTTTAAACATCCCGATATTTTGTTTGCATTATTTGTTTGATGGAGGATTTCATCTGTTATTCTGTTGCTGCTATTAATTTTTATTCCTAAATATTTGAATTTCATGACCTGTTCTATACTTCTCCCTTCTATTTCTAATTTAACACGTCGTGGGTCCTTGGATATTACCATTGATTTGGCTTTATTTGTTGAGATTTTCACGTTATATTTTGCTGCAATTATTCTAAATTTGTGCAATAGCATTTGTAAATCATGCGGAATTATTATAGTGGCCGGCAGTGGCATCTTCGTATTTAATTATATGCGGGGAAACAAATCGAGCCGCTGGACAACTATCATAAGTGAGGCGATAATAAATATTCCAAATCAAAATGTTTTTACTTGATTTTCTTTAGCTTAACCTCTCCATTTGTAGGCTCACTTACGTGGTACACGCAAGATGTCAGGAGATGTATTTTACACTCTTGGCCATACACACACTTCCTAAGCACAAAAGGGCATGGACGGCCTCCATGTTATGAGTGAAAAAAAAAATAAATATGTAACTGATATTCTTCTAGGTCACTTCAATGTACGGTACGTGGTGAAAATATCAGAGCCACGGTAGATTTCTCCCGGTTTCCCCTCCCAAAAATTTAATTCCTTCACTTCTCCACGCTAATAACATTAATTTTCGGAAATACTTTAAAACATGGGACGGGAAACGTTTTTTCCAATCATACACACATGCGCATGCGCCAACAAACGCGAAAAGGTTTACACTATGGAATCACGGGATGCAGCCAACATATACACGATATTTAACGAATCTAAAAGCTAATTAATACAATTTAAGTACTCTAACCTGTGAAAGAATGCAACGCTAAAAAATAAACAGTAAGTTCTGAAATTCTGAAGTATATGCGTGTAGTTAATTAGTATTATCAGAGGAAAACTTGGAGTAACAAGTTTAAATGAAGATATACACACATACCAACAAGAATGGAAAAATCATCTGAGGAGAATGGCAAGAAATAGACTTCCAAAATTGGCATTCCAATATACCCCAACTGGACATAGGGACCAAGGAAGACCAAAACATCGGTGGAAGATCAAGACAATCTTCGTTAGGTATACCGTACAGGCCACATGGCCTAAAACGAATTTGTCTATGATGATGATGTTAATTAGTATTAACGCCTCACTATGGTGGTTGTCCGATTATATAAAAGGGGGTGCCGCGCGATCACCTTAGTCCGGGAATGGTCATTTCTCATGGGAGGTGGGACTCTGGGGGCGTGGTCGGTGCGTGCTCGACTCAAGGGTCCGCGGATTGCGTCCGCGGCTGCCGCGGTTTTCCTCTTGGCTTGGCAGCATCATCAACAGCAGACCAGCAACGCAGAACGACCAGAGAAGCTTCAAAGCCGCGCTTACCTATCCTGGACTCTTCCACGACTGCGAACTGGCACTTAGGCGGATGCGATACTCTATCTGAGGCTTAGATGCGTTTCTTTAAACGACAGAATTCATTAATTTCCTACGATACTTTTAAAAAGAAAATGGGCTGAAGAGGGCATATTAAGACCCTAAAACAGCCTGAAAGTGGCGGAAATTTTCTGCGCTTTCAATCACACACACACACACACACACACACACACACACACACACACACACACACACACACACACACACACACACACAATGCTTGGCAATGATTAACATGCGGAATAATTATAGTGGCGGTAGTCGGCATCTTATTCTTCGGCTTTCCTCCACTTATAGGTTTGCCGTCTTCAGTTTCTATTTATCTCTATCATTCTAATCTCTCACTTCCAAATTCCTATCATCCATTATGGTTCTGATGTAGGTTTTCCATTTCCATCTTGGTCTGCCACGTTTATTTCTTCCAAGCGGTGACCATTGGTATATATGTTTTGGCCATCTTTCATTTTCCATTCTTTGTACATGAACATACCATTTAAGCGTTTGATTTTCAATCCTCTTAACAACAGAAGTGGTGACATTCATTCTCTCCAAACGAATTCATCTCTTATTTTATCCTGTATTGTTTTTTGGAGGCTTCTTCTAAAATAATCAAATTCAACTGTTCTAATTTTATTCTTTTGTAATTCCGTCCAAGACCAAGTTTCACTTCCATATGACAAAATATTCTGTATTATGCTCTTATAAATTTTCATTTTAGTTTCCTTTGTAATATTTTTGTTTCAAATTATTCCATGTAATGTCTTAGTTGCCTTTTTTGCCATTGCAATTTTAGTCTGTATATCTCTCTCACAGGTACCTAAACTTGTAATTATTGACCCAAGATATTAAAAAAATTCACATCTTTGTATTTAATTATATATAACAGCTGCAGGGAAACAAAGCGACTCGCTGGACAACCAATATAGTGAGGCTACAATACATACTCTATGTTGGCTGCACTGGAACACTTATTTTTTGTTGCATAGAATATTCGATAAAATCAATATGGCTGCCATGTCTTCATGTATGTAGTTTAATATCACAGGAAAATATATTGAAATAATCGTTAGAACGAATGTAAAAATCATAGTAAATGGGGGAAAATAATTTGAGAAATTAAACCCTAAGAATAAAATTTGAAGGAGTTTATCATCATCATCCGGTATCATGGCAGCTGCCGCCGTCTTCCGGACACCAAACGCCATTCCTCTCTGTCCATCCATTGATCTTCCTCCAATCCTCTGATATTCACAGCTACTTGTACCCCTTCTATCCAAGTTTTCTTCGGACTTCTTCCTTTCTATTGGGATCCATTCCATAACAATTTTAGGCAATCTTTGATCTGGCATTCTTTTGACATGGCCATACCATTGTAATCTTTTCTTTTCTATGTCTATGATGTCTGGCTCCTCTTGTACACCCATAATTTCCCTTACTTCTTTATTTCGTATTCTATCCATTCTAGATTTTCCAGCTGATCTTCTTAAAATATCCATAGCAGTTTATGAAGGAATTAAAAAAAAGTCGCGTCTGAGGTTGCAAAGTTTAGCCTAATTTTATTTTACTTCATTCCATCTGCTCCTATGGTAGTGCCCCCCGTCTGGTGGGTCGACATCTTTCTATATCACAGATGCGCAAAAATAGGGCTTCGTTTTGTCTCATACCTCGACCTGGGAATGCTTTGGACACAAGTGGAAGTTTTTTTTTTTTTTTTTGCTATTACGAAGATGGATAACACAGATTGTGAGTGGAGCTATTGGATTCTAAAAATGTGCAGACTAGCAATTTTCTTGGTTGATAAGAGTTTATCTTCCTTCCAGACAATCTGTCTCTATTACTGAAGTGACCTTTAAAAGAAAACAATCTGCAGCAAATGAATGATTTCCGCTGACTGCCCAATTCACCAATAAGCTAAATTACTTCATCAATCCTGTTCAAATCGAATTTCGCTAGATATAAAAAGAGTAAATTACATTATCACAAACCTATCAATAAGATAAAAGGTATACAAAAACGCACAACTCCGGTTAAGGGTTAAAAACAACAATAGTGAAATACAGAACAAACTGGAAAGAACACTTAGCAAGGATGTCTGAGAACATAAAACCAAAAGCAGCATACAACTATTCACCACGAGGAAGAAGTTTGGGAAGACAAAAGAAAAGATGGAAAGAACAGCAATTTGGAGCCGGAACAGGCTAGCAAGAAAACCTAAACCGTGACGAAGAAGAAGATGGCCAGATGATATTCGGGGACCGTTTTAGCCTTAAAAGCTTTCTGACATTTGTCTTACAGGTGAGAAAAACCCCGAAAAAAAAACATCACTCAGGAAACTTGTCCCGACTGGGGATCGAACCCGGGCCCGATACGTGACAAGGCAGTATGTTACCTCGAGACCACAGTGGTGGATTTATCACCATCATCATCTGCATTCATGGATTAGGTCTGTTGACCCGTTCCGACTTCAGCCCATCTCTTTCTAGGTCTGCCCACATCTCGGGTGCCTTTAGGTTTGTATTTTGTTATTTGTTTTGGATATCTATCTTCATTCATTCTGTCTATGTGCTGCTTCCATTTTTGTCTATATGTATCTATTTTATCAGTTATTGCAAATATTTCAAGTTTCTGTCTTATTTCTGTGTTCTTGATTCTATCTTCCTTAGTGCACCCTTTAACAGATCTCAAAAATTTCATTTCTGCCGCCGTTATCCTACTTAGATCTTGTTTTTTATGTATCCAGGCTTCTGAACCATAGAGGAGTACCGGTACTGCCAACGTTTTGTAAAATTTCAATTGGGTCTCTCTTGTTGTTTGTTATTTAGTGATCGTTTTATCGTACCACATATTCCCTGGAATTTTGCTATTTTGGTGGATTTATTATTATTATTATTATTATTATTATTATTATTATTATTATTATTAATTTATTACTATTATTATTATTATGTCCACTCTGTGGTCTCGAGGTACCGTGCTGCCTTGTCACGCAGCGGGCCCGGGTTCATTCCCCGGTCGGGGCAGTTTTTCTGGGTGAGGTAGTCTATCGGGGTTTTTCCTCACCTGTAAGACAAATGTCAGGAAAATTTTAAGGCCCAAACGGTCCCCGAATCATATGGCTATCATCATCATCATCCTTCACCGGTGTGGAAAGCAACGGGAAGCTACCACACCTACAATTCACTAGTAAAGCTGCAAAGCATAGCATGAAAAATGCTATGATTGCAGTGAAAGACCTGCCCTCGGGCAGAATTACTATGGATGGATTATTATTATTTATAACCAGAGGCGAGCACAGTAGCTAACCATATTTATATACGTAATAAATGTTTCGGAAATATGAATAAATCTTCTGGTATTGAATTGAAAACGCTCTATTTTGAGTCACACTTCCGGCAATGAACGTACTCCGCTGAAATCATTACTATAATCATTTCGTAAGTGAGATGTGAAATATTGCAGATTAATTATTCTGTCAACATCACGTGATCGGATGGCAATTGGGTGAATCATAGCTCACATTACGGCAAAACAAACAGATGATACCCATCAGTACACAAATCTCCATTAAAACCATATTAAGGGATATAATAATAGGAGGGAGAAGTGCTATCAGTGACACTCCAGTTTTTAATCTAAATTAACTACTGGTAATAATTAATTCTCGTTTTACTTTAAACTTGCAGATTATTGCATCCATTTATCCATTAATTAATTCTTATGTCGCTGTGCCCTTCTATAGTGTTCTTGGTCGTCCTCTCTCTCTCTCTCTCTCTCTCGTCTCCATTTTTGTATCTTATTCTTTAGTTTTGCATTTTCCATGTAGTCGACGAGTTTATTCCACTTTATTTTCCGATTAATTATTAAACTGTTGATATATATTTCACATTCTTTCCTAAATTTTCACTTCTAACTTTGTTATAATGTTTGGTTTGTATTTTTTTAAATTCTCATCTCAATAATTTCATTTATTTGCTTCGATATCTGCATAATAGCCCTGCATTGGCATCCAACGGTTAGCACTGGTCATATAACAGATTGATAAATCACAGTTTAGTTTTTTCTCGCAAATTTTTATTGTCCTATATAATACTACCACTTAAACCATCACCAATTTCACCCTGTCACATTTACTTACTTACTTACTCACTGGCACTATCGAACCCGTAGGTTCATGGCCGCATGGACATAAGCTCTCCATACATCCCTATCATGAGCTAATGCTTTCCAATCATTCCCTGTATAATCTACTTCCCTCAAATCATAGTTAATGTTATTCTCACACCTCATTCTTGGTTTACCAACTGGGCGTTTTCCCTCTGGCTTTCCTACAAGAAACTTCCATGCAAGTCTTTCACTCCCCATACGTGCAACATGTCCTGCCCATCGCAGTCTACGAGACTTAACTGTTCTTATTATATCTGGCTTCCTATAAAGACAATGTAGTTCACTGTTATGAAGTCTTCTCCATTTACCTGTCTGTTCATCTCTCTTTGGTTCAAAATTTTTCCTAAGTACTTTATTCTCAAATACTTGTAATCTCCTTTCCTCTCTTAAAGTAAGAGTCCATGTTTCGCATCCATATAATATCACATTTGCCTGATATATTGTCTAATTGATTATAGTGTTTATTTCTATACTTATATATTTACGTTTCATTATGTTAATAAAACTAAAATAAATAATATATTATTAAAATTGTATGTAGTGCTAATGGTAATAACAATAATAATAACACACAACATATATACGGTATGTGTGTGTGTGTTACAATTAAATTTAAATGTCAAAAACGTAATTATAACATCGGAATAAAGAAGCGTCACTGCTATAAAGTAAAAATTATATTTAATTTGCTTACTTGTTATAGTGGCTACTAGAGGGCAGCGTGACTGAGTTTCCGCTACCTCTCGTAATAGAGAATGAATATATATATATATCTGGGGGCACGCCATAGCGTAGTGGTTAAGGCACTGAGCTACAAGCCGGAGGGTCGAGGGTTCAAGTCCCGTTCGGGTCAGGATTTTTAAACTGACCCAAACCCTCTGGCGGCACTATGGCCCTGGGGTCGACTCAGCCTCTAACGGAAATGAGTACCAGACGCGTGTTCTGGGGTAAAGGCGGCCGTCACGCAGGGCTGACAACCCGGCTGACATAAAGTGCCGATTGTCTAGAAAAAGTGGGAGCCTTAACCTCCTACTACCCCAAGGGCCTCCGGGTCTGTTGTGGGATCACTTTACACATATATATATATATATATATATATATATTATATATATATATCTAAACAAATATAAATGTTTTTACTAGATTTGCTTGGATAGCGTAATCGCTAGCGCACTTAAGTATCAATTCAGAGGTCCGGGTTCAAATCCCCGTACAAGCATTATTTTTATGTTCATGTCATATATATATATATATATATATATATATATGGTATGATAAGAAAAATAAATGCCTGGACGGGATTCGAACCCGGATCTCTGAGTCTGTACCTCAGCGTGATATCCATTACACTACCAGGCGAATCCAATTCAAACACTTATTTTTCTTATATATGTATTATACTCTCCATTATTACTAGATGTCGCGAGAACACTGTCTTCACTGCCATCTAGTAGCTGACTATATCAAGTAAGCAAATTAAAGAGAATATTTATTTTACTTTATAGCAGTGACGCTTTATCGATGTTATAATTAAATCTTTAACATTGAGCAATGCAAGCTTAATATGGTATGATAAGAATATATATATATATATATATATATATATATATATATAGGATGCCTACAACCATTTGGGTTCAAATGATAGACACCAAACGGAACATTTTTGATATAAGCAACCTATGGTCGGAAATGCATAGTTCATGTTTTATTTAAAATAATACATTTCATAGAATTCATTATTTATTACAAAAAACAGCGTACATCCCACGGCGAAACATTAACGCAACATACGAAAACAATAGCAGATCACAGCAATTGTTCAAAGTCAACGAGTCTCAATGCAGACATGATTCCGACGTAGAAAATTTTGTCGAACTCTTTTAAATATTCCTGGAGTCTGCTGTACAACAAGACTGGCAGCTATTACCCTACTAACAAGTTCCTCGTCAGTACCTACCGGAGTTTCATAGACCAACAACTTCAAGTGTCCAAAAAAAAAAAAAATACATAGGAGTGAAATCCGACAAATTCGATGGCTACGGGATAGGATCTTAGGATCTCCCTTTCCAAACCAACGTTTAGAGAATGTATGATCAAGGTACTGACGGACCTCAACATCCAAGTGAGGTGCTCCGTCCAGTTGCAGCCACATCCTCTAGCGGACAACAAGCGTCAGGCAGTTGTTTCGTTGTCCTTCCCGCTATACATCGTTATCATTAACTTGTGTCTCGTGATAATTGAAGTCACTCACACAAACAATGAATTTCCAACCATTTGGTTCCTGTTTTAAAAATAAAGCATGAACTATGCATTTTTTGTCATTACTTCCTGTAACCAATTCAACTTAACAGCTACAGAGTGATTCAGAAATATGGCTATACGTTTGATCGCATTTTGTGACGAAAATATTATTATTAAAGGAAATATGATGTTATCATTGGAAAGGGAATCCTTCAAATTACAACAATAGAACAAATCACTGCTTACGTGCAGCTTGGCGGGTTGATTTTTGTGGGCTAGCGTCGAACGCCTCCATAATTATCTTCGTTGTTTCTGCATCCGTGCTAATGCGAGGTCTTCCAGGAGGTTTGATTTTCTGCATGCTTCCCATTTCCAGCAGTCGTTTTCTTCACTTCCCCACATTCGACGGATGCAATGCTACGTTAAACTCACGTCTTGCTCGTCTTGCAGCCTCACGATCATTAGCATACGTTATTGTCCATACAGCAATTGTAATTTGCTGTTGCATATTCAACGCTATTTTGACTAATGACGTAAGTTCTACATTGTTTTGTTTTATATTCTTCTTCTTCTACTACAGGTTTAGGCTATGCAGCCTGTTCCGGCGAAGTTAAAAGTGGAGTCCATCTTCTACGTGGTCGGCCAACATCTCTTGTTCCTCTGGGTTTATATAGGAAGGTTCTTTTTGGTATTCTTTCGTTGTTCATTCTCATTAAGTGTTCTGTCCATTTCTTATTATTTTCACTGATTTTATCTTCAATTTTATATATATATATATTTAATTCTTCTCGTATAGTTTCATTCCTTATTCTATCCGCTCTTGTGCGTTCTTTCACATTACGTAAAAATAGCATTTCCGCAGTCTGTATCTTGCTTTTATCCCTTGATTTCATTATTCAATTTTCACTTCCATACAACAACAAAGGAACAGCCATTGTTTTATATAATTTAAGCTTCGTATCTTTCCTTGTTTTCCGACCTAAGGTTCTTTTTATGGTTCCATAAATAGCCTGAAGTTTATTTACTTTATTTTCTATATCTTTATTTTCTCTATAAGTTATATCACATCCTAAATATTGGAAATGTGATATTTGTTCTATTATTTTGTTATCCGATACAATTTTTGATCTAATTCCATATTTACCAATAAATGCCATTACTTTTGACTTATTTATTGATATTTTACAATTATATCTATTGGCTATTAATTGTTTTATTCCATTGTTGTAATTTGAATATTTGCCTTTCCAACGGTAATTTCATATTTCCTGCAATGGTAATAATTTCATCACACAACGCGATCAAACGTATAGCCATATTTATGATTCACCCCGTAGAATACAAGAATAAAAAGCAGCTAATAATGAGATGAAACCAAAGTAAAGGCTGATTAGAACAAGGTGTATGTCAACATACCTAGGATGCGACATTATGAAGGCCACGGCAGCAGAGGTGCCATTGTTGTTGTTCCTCCTAGCTGAAGCACTGGCGCGCACTTTATACACCACTATTAAACATTGTCTGAGCACCCGCTTCAGATACCGCCTGAGTCTCTGAAGCACTTCCTGGTTATATACCACATACCACATGACATACCGCACTGTTCCCCCGCTCTTTTATAAAACTCCGCCACACTTTCACTATCTGCCTATAGATATGTTAGATAATGGAATTTATTGCCTTTTTTTCAGAATAAAGAAAATACATATGCATTTACATTGCGCACGGGCCTGCTTGGCCGTACGTGCATTATTTTTCCATGAATAAAAAAATAAAACTAATAATATAAACAAATACCTACAAATACACCTGTATCAAAAAACAATAACAGGCTACATATAAGTAAAATCTATGTCTACACTAAATCACAATAATACATATCTACATTCATCCACATTCCGTACATTAATATTAAAAAAAAAACTAGAAAACAAATTAGAAAAAAAAAACACACACACACACACATACACCCACACACCCCCACACATATACACACCCCCCTCCCCCCGTCCCTGCAGACATTAAATGCACTATCAGACTATTCAACTTATCAGACCTACTTATTATATAACATGATTAAAGATCGAAAACAAAGACCATATTGAGATTCTTCTTATTGTTAATACATATATCCTTAATCTACAATTTTGTTATATCTCAATTTTCTTACTGTACCCAAAAATTTGCATGTTTTTGATTCACTCTCGATCCGTCCTAAAAGATCCCAACACGCCACTCTCCCTCGATCCGACCTGAGAAATCTCTCCGGCAGCATCTGTAATCTAAGTTGTTCTGTCTCTCTACAGAATGCTATAATATGCTGCCAGTTTCAAGGTCATCGCATAGTGGGCATAGTTTAATGCCTTCATCATTTGTTAAATTATGGGCCATCCATCCCCCCAAATGAAACCATGCAATAGCACTTCTATCATCCCCATCCAAAGAGTCAATATATTTCTCCCTTCCCCACGAAAGTTTCAGTTCCGTCTGCAGGGTGAGCGAAATTTTCTGGTTACACTCTGCTTCTATATACTGTCTGTCTATATCGATTAGTCTCTTCTTAACTGTCCTCCAAACATTTCTATTATTCCGCGTACTCCTCTCCCATACCCAACCCATCCCTATGACCTTCAATCCCCTTTCTACACCGATTACCCAATCTCCCGAAACACTCGGCTCTAAGCGAGTCCTGATTCCCGTTTATTATGTCCAACCAATACTTATTAGCCATAATTTTGCCCCTTATTGTGTCCGAAAATGTACCGAATTCTTTCAGTATGCCACAATTTGAAGTCCCCGTTGCTAATCTCATCGCTTTCTTAAGAAACATAGGTTGAATTTTATCTAGTGTCCCCGTTCGTTCCCAACCCCATAATTCTGAGCCATACAGCACGGTCGCTCTCACAGTCGAAGAATAAACCTGTTCTAGTGTACGCATCGGTATGTTTCGCAATTTTGACATATTAGTAAGCATCTCGCTTGTACTATAAAGTATTGGTTGGATATAATAAATGGGAATCAGGACACACTCAGAGCAATGTGTTACAAGAAAAAAAATACACGATGTTTCAGCAGATAGGATAATACAGCCATAATCATCTCGTCGCTACATGCAAATTTTTGGGTACAGTAAGGAAATTGAGATATAACAAAATTGTAGATTAAGGATATATGTATTATCAATAAGAAGGATCTCAATATGGTCTTTGTTTTCGATCTTTAATTATATTATATAATAAGTAGGTCTGATAAGTTGAATAGTCTGATAGTATACTTGATGTCTGCAGGATCGGTGGGAGGGGGGGGGGTATGAGCGTGCGGTGTGTGTGTATGTGTGGGGGTGTGTGGTTTTTTTTATAAATTGTTTCCTAGCATTATTTTTAATATTACTGTACGGAATGGGACTTTTTAAATTTATTTATACACGTGGTCTTTTCATGGGTGAGTGTAGATATGTATTATTGTGATGTAGCGTAGACATAGACTTTACTTATATGCAGCCTGTTATTGTTTTTTGATACAGGTGTATTTATAGATATTTGTTTATATTATCCGATTTCCGATTGAGGGTCTTTCCACTTTTCAGCGGTTGCCCTTTTATCAGCCGGCTGCTGGCCCTTCACATCCACATGTGTCAATCACAGAGGTAGATGATCAACAGCCAGTGTAGGGGTGACATGTGGTTAGCATGTCGAGTCCCCCAGCCGTTATAGCTGGTTCCTCAACCTGGAGCCGCTACTTATTGTAGCTACCCAATTGCCTCACGATGCTGGGTGGGCACCGGTCCCATACTGGCCGAAATACCATGAGAAAATGTCTTCCCCCATGGAGACTCGAACCAGCGCAAGTCCCGTAGCTCTGCGCCAAGGCTTCCTACCTTAACCGCTCGGCTACGGCGCTGATTCGTTTTATTTTTGTATTCATGGAAAAATAATGCACGTACGGCCAAGCAGGCCCGTGCGCAATGTAAATGTATATTCTTTCTTCTCAAAAAAAAAGACAATAAATTCCATTTATCTATCTATATAGAGCGCGAAAACATGCAAAATGTTGGACATAGTAAGGAATTGAGGAATATCAAAATTGAATATCACTGACGAAATATGTATTATTAATATTAAGAACCTCAATACTAATACACGTCGTATAGCGACTTTTAAATTACACGGGCGAAGGTGAGAACACTGGTCTCGCATTGGTTGCAATGGATTTGCGAGTAACCAATCGCGAGTCAAAAGACCCGCGTCAACCACCGATATTTCTGGGCTGTCAGTCCAGATAGTTCTACCTACATCTCCCTTCCATTTCGGGAAAGATCCGTGGCCAGAGGCTTCTAAGGTTCGAAGTAAAAACCTAGAAAGTTCCTCTCGCCTATAAAAGGAGCTAAGGCGAGACACTAGGCCAGTCTTGGTTTAACGGCGATAGCAGTGTCTTGTGTTGTGTACGAGAAATTATGGTGAACATATCCATCGGTGATTAAAAATAATTGTGGCCGAGATAAATATTTAAAGAATATTAATTGTAAGTGAAAATGGCAATAAAAAGTTTACTTATAATTTGTGGAAGAAAATAATGTGTGAAGTGAGATTTTAAACATCAGTGTGTTCATTTTTGTCGAAATTAAATAAACACAAACCCGACCATCATTGTCATAAATTAGTATATGTTTCCGATCTTCAATTGTTATATAATACGTAGTCCTAGTTGATTAGCCTTCTAGTGAATTTGCTGTCTGCAGAGAATGAGGGTGGTATGCGCACACGTGTGTGTGTGTGTGTGTGTGAAGATGTGGTTGTGTTATTTTTTGTGTGTTCTATAGCTGTTTTTTACTATTGCACTAAGTGAGGGATTATATATATATATATATATATATATATATATATATATCTGTACACATGACCTTATTATATATGAGTGTAGATGTGTATTATTTTGTATACACTGTAGACATAGACTTACATATTTATATTAATTGTTTTATGATTTTTTTATGTATGGGTATACGTGTGTAGCCATATATGCATTTGTTCATATATTGTATGTTTTTATACATGTAATATGCACATATGCCCAAACAGGCCCGTGCGCAATGTAAAGGAACATTAATTTCCTTTATTTGGTGTGAAAAAGTCAATAAATTCCATTACTACTACTATTAGATCTGCTGTCCTTGACGAAATACACTAGAAAGAGGGAGCAGAAGGCAGGGAATGTGAAGACGGTGGCAGTTCTTAGAACAGCGCAGAAGTAACGCTTCCATACGAATTAATTTGAATGTATTATTATTATTATTATTATTATTATTATTATTATTATTATTATTATTATTATTATTATTATTTAATCGATGCCACCAGGTTATCTTTACATATACTATATTATCTCCTAAATGGCATACTTGTAACTGATTTCTGAGCATGGGGCGCCTAGAAGGCGGGATTACACTGCCTCGAGGATATGAAAGCTGATGATGGCAAGTATGCGCCAGGAGAGGCCTTAATCTAAACTTAATCAATAAGGCGTGTATGATGATGATGAAGATAGTGGCTAGATGATGTTAAGGGACCGTTTGAGCCTTAAAGTTGCCTACTTGTCTTGAAGGTGAGAAAAACGCCGAAAAAACCTCATCCAGGAAACTTGAATCGAGGATCGAACATGGGTCCGCTGCGTGAAAAGGCAGCATGTTACCTCGTAATCATAGCGCATGATGATTATTATTATTATTATTATTATTATTATTATTGCAGCGGGCCCGGGTTCGATCCCCGGTCGGGACAGTTTTTCTGGGTGAGGTTTTTCCTCACCCGTAAGACAAATGTCAGGAAAACTTTAAGGCCCAAACGGTCCCCGAAATCATATGGCCATCGCAATCATCATCATTCACATTCATCTTAGGTTAAGCTTAGGATTAGAGACTCTCCTGGCGCACCATTATCATCATCACCCATCATATCATCGGGGCAACGTAGCCCCGCCTTCCAGGCGCCCCAACCTCAGAAGTGGGTTACAAGTACGCAATGCCAGGAGAGAAACCTGGAATGTCGAAAGACAAACCAGGGGCATTTGAAAAAAATATTATTATTATTATTATTATTATTATTATTATTATTATTATTATTATTATTATTATAAACCAAAAGGGATCATCATAGCAACTCCGGCCATGAAAGTCTACGTGAATACAAAAGGGATAAGAATGTTGGGAAGACCATTGAAGAGATGGAAGGACCAATTCGACCTATAATGAGATCGGAACAGGCCATTGGGCTTAATCCTTGTTGTTGATGCTGCTGATGATGATGATTATTATTATTTTTATTATTATTCCCGTGAGGGTTGCTGATCCCCCATCGGGCGCCTCCCCAGGTGGTGGATAGGGGAACGCCTCCTAAATATAGGTGGTACCGGGGAAATGAAATACCCTGGGTGAACCAAAATCAGCATAGCGTCTGTTCCAGATTTGACGGCTATAATAGGCAGGTAGAGCTCAGAGCCGAAGAGAAGGCAATCTACCTAAGAGAAGGCACCCTAGAAACAAAGCTGAAGCAAGTTGGGAGGCTGTAAGGTGGCAATCCCACCACCCAACTATATCTGCGCAGCCCTTGTAAGGCGGCCAGATGAATGTTCTATTACTAAAAAGCGAAGGAGAAAGCCGGACGGAATGGACTCCACTTTTAACTTCGCCGGAACAGGCTGCATAGCCTAAACCTTGTAAAGTAAAAAGTAAAGTATTCCCACTACAGGCCTCAGGAGGCCCTTGGGGTAGTGGGAGGTTAAGGCTCCCATCATTTCTAGACAATCGGCACTTCATGTCAGCCGGGTTGTCAGCCCTGCGTGACGGCCGCCATTACCCCAGAACAAGCGCCTGGTACTCATTTCCGTTAGAGGCTGAGTCCACCCCAGGGCCATAGTGCCGCCAGAAGGTTTGGGTCAGTTTAAAAATCCTGACCCCACCGGGACTTGAACCCTCGACCGTCCGGCTTGTAGCGCAGTGCCTTAACCACTACGCTACGGCGTGCCCCCTATAGTAGAAGAAAAAGCTTATTATTATTATTGTTATTATTATTAAACTACTATTAAATGTATTTATTTAGTATGTTTAGTGAGTGGATGGATGAATATCGGTTTTATTTATTTAAAATAAAAAGTGGAGAAGCGAATCCATAACTCAGAGTCTAGAAGTTCACGTTTAATATTATCTTCCGGACTACTAGATTCTATCAGAATGGATGAACCAATAAACACAAGAACGTGGTCATAAAAACGTCTCAAATATATTTGATGCTGAGCAATAATTCTGCCCGCATCACAAAGTGATATATAATATACACTACTGCATTTCGCTAAACTGAAATGCAATACCCTCAATGGAAGCATACAACATGATGTGTGACAGCAACTGGAATCATCTGACCTCAGATGCATCCATCATAACAGTTCAATATAACTTACTGAAAGCATATTACAGACTATTTTCGGGAAGGAGTGCTTCTTCTTCTTCACGGTTTAGGCTTATTTACTAGCCTGTTCCGGCTCCAAATTGCTGCTCTTTCCATCTTTTCCTTGGTCTTCCCAAGCTTCTTCTTCCTCGTGAATTGTATGCTGCTTTTGGTGTTCTATTCTCAGTCATCCTTGCCAAGTGTTCTTTCAGTTTGTTCTGTATTTCTCTATTGTTGAGTTTAATTCCTCTATTTTTAGTTGTGTTATTTCTGTGTTATGTTTTTTGTCTGTTCTTTGATATCCTGCTATTGGTCTGAGGAATCTCATTTCAGCAGCTTGTATTCTGGCAGATTGTTGTGTTGTCACTGTCCACGTTTCGGATCCATAAATAATAATAGGCACTGCCATTGTCCTGTATAATTTCATTATAGAGTCTTTCCTGGCTTTATTTTTCAAAATTCTTTTTAGTGTACTTGTTATATAATTAAACTTATTTATTTTGTTATTTATATCTGTTTCTGCTGTGTATGATGGAGAAGGAGTTAAGGATCAAATAACTAACTCATTAGCACTATCGAACCCGGATGTTCTTGCTCTTCACACATCCAGATCATCAGCTAATGTTTTCCTGTCATTTCCAGTACAATTCACTTCCCTGAAATCGCGTTTAAATATTATTCTTCCGCCTCATTCTTGACAAACCTACTGGAAGTTTTCCCTTTCATTTTCTTACAAAGTTTCCATGTCTCTCGTTTATTGCCTATTCCGTTCTCATATTCCGCCCATCGCAGTCTATCAGACTTAACTATTTTTATTACAACTGAATTCCCACAAAAACTGAAAGAGACATACATATGAAACTGTCGAAATTTCAAATGATATGCGGAACTATACATAAAACATTAAAGAATAAAACAAGAGATACTAGATAGAAGTTTTATAAAACATTGGCAGTTCCTGCATTACTTTATGGGAGCGAAACTTGGGTAATGACCAAAAAATTGCAAAGTAGAACACAAAGCGCAGAAATGAACTTCCTTAGAAGAACAAAAGGCTGCACAAGATTGGATCGGATAAGGAATGAAGATATAAGAACAGAGTTAAATATATATCCATTGGATGAGAAAATCAGAGAATATAGAGAGAAATGGTTTACATACGTGGTAAGAACGATTGTATCAAGATTACCAAGAGCAGCATTCAACTACAAGCCAAGAGGTTCAAGGAATGTAAGAAGGCCAGTGAAAAGATGGACAGAACAACTGTGAAGAGGAAAAGGCAATTTGCCTAGCCCGTGAAGTGAAGAAGAAGAAGAAGAAGACTGATTTCCCATAACGATTACGAAGGCCTAGATCAGGTAGTTTTCTCCATTCACCTACGTTTGTCTCCTTTCGGCCCAAAAATTTCCCTAAGAACTTTATTCTCAAATACTCGTAAACCTTTCTCATCTCTTAAATTAAGATATCATACTTCACATCAATATAATAAAATCAGAAGTTAACGATCGAATAAACTAACTAACTCACTGGATCTACCGAAACTCGTAGGTTCATGGCCACGCGGACATAAGCTCTCCATACATCCCTATACTGAGCTAATGTTTTCCAATCGTCCCCAGTATCCCTCAAATCATGGATAATGTTATACTTCCACCTCATTCTTGGTCTACCAACTGGGCGTTTTCCCTCTGGTTTTCCTACAAGAAGCTTCCAAGCACCTCTTTCATCCCCCATAAGTGCCACATGTCCTCCCATCGCAGCCTATGAGACTTAACTGTTCTTATTATATCTGGCTTCCTATACATATAATGTAGCTCACTATTATGTTTTCTCGATTCACCTGTCTGTTTATCTGTTTTTTACCCAAAATTTCTCCTAAGAGCTTTATTCTTAAATACTCGTAATATTTTTTCCTCCCTTAAAGAAGAGTTCAGGTTTCGCATCCATATAATATAACTGTGAGATTACTGTTTTAAATATTATCAGTTTAACATTTTTTGAAAAGAGTTGGGACGACAAGAGTTCCTGTAATGCATAATAGCATGCATTTCCAGAATTGAGTCATGTCTAATTTATTTGTGCATCTCATTTCTATTTGTAATTATTGTTCCTAGATATTTGAAATCAGCCACTTCTTCAAAATTTCCTTCATTTGTTATTAGTTGTCCATTTCCATTATAAACGCATTTCTATGTGTGAACATATATTTAGTTTTATTGATGTTTATTTGCAGTCCCATTTTCTTAGTGTTACTCAATAGTGTTGTCCCTTCGTTACTCCCCGTTATCGCTCAATAATACTACACCATCAACATAAACTAACAGCCTATTAATACCAATGAGTTGTAGACCTTCTTTATTCTCCAAAGTTTTGATGGCATGATTAACGATCGAATAATATAGACCTAATTCAAAAAGAAAAAACTGATTAGATTAAAATGTGAAAATTACCCATATTCATATTGTGAATAGTTTCTAGAAATGCTCAGCATTTTTGGGACCACCTTTTGAATTTCGCGGGCGGAAGCGAGACTCGTAGTTTAAGCCTCGCCGTATAAGGAATAAGGAATTCGTGAGTCCAAATCATGTCGTAAACGCCCATTAGCAGCCTTCCAAATGCGTATATGCATCACTTTCTAGAAGAATCGGTCTCTCCAGGTTTCAATTCGAGAAAGATCTATTTATCAAAGCAAGATATGCGAGTCGGTCGTGAGTCAGTTGTGATTGGCAACTCGAGTAGTGGTGAATTGGAGACCAGTGAAGGCCTACATCAGTGGACATGAAGAAAGGACTTACGAGTGATATTGTGAAACGCCAATATCTTTAAAAAAAAAAGAACAAGAATCATATGTGATTGTTAATAAAATTAGTATGAACCAAATAAAATAAAACTGGAAACTTTTAATTAAACTAGTATATATGTGGTCACAAGTCCACCGCTGTGGCCTCGATGAAGCGTGCTGCCTTCTCAAACAGCGGGCCCGGGTTTGATTCACGGTCGGGACAGGCTCCTGAGTGAGTTTTCTTTCTGGTTTTTCCTCGCCTGTAAGACAAATGTCAGAAAGCTTAGGGCCCAATGGTTCCCGAAAATCGTCCAGCCATCATCTTCATCCTTCAACGGTGTGGAAAGCAACCGGAAGCCACCACACCTACAATTTCCTAGTAAAGCTGCAAAGTATAGCATGAAAATGCTATGATTGCAGTGAAATGCCTGCCCTCGGGCTGAATTAGTATGGATGGAGATATATATATATATCCATCCATAGTAAATCTGTCCGAGGGCAGGCCCTTCACTGCAATCATAGCATTTTCATGCTATGCTTGCAGCTTTACTAGGGAATTTTAAGTGTGGTAGCTTCCCGTTGAAGGATGATGATGATAATGATAAGGATGATGGCCATATGATTTCGGGAACTGTTTGGGCCTTAAAGTTTTCCTGACATTTGTCTCACAGGTGAGGAAAAACCCCGATAAAAACCTCACCCAGAAATGCCCCGGCCGGGGATCGAACCCGGGCCCGCTGCGTGACAAGGCAGCACGCTACCTCGAGACCTCAGCGGTGGACATATATATATTATGATAATCATATTTAGTGTCACTAGAGAGGACCTTTGAAGATGTGTATAAAATTTTCAAAAATATTTTCATGAAAACAACCTCAATTGCTCCGTTCTTTCGGAATTCTTCAAAATCTAATAGAAAGAAATATTAAATTATTTTGATGATTTGTCACCAATAATTTATTAGAATTTTAACAACTCGATTATTAATTACATGATGCATTATATAATTAAGTTCGTTATGTAATTACACAGTATGCGGATTAAGAATTGATTTATATTAAATATTATCTATTAATGATAGCGTTGGAAATAGCCGGTTTCTGTACTGAAGTCTAATGATGGAAGCCTGTCATGGTGGCAAATACAACTCTGTGCGGTTAGACCACAGATTAAACACAGATCTGTCGTTCAATATAGCTTGACACGGGGATCGTCCACTGGTAATGACACTTTTCAAAACGATACTTCAAACCTAAAATTTAATTACTGAATGCGTAAATCAAAACAAATAAAATGTAAAATGGCCATATTTCAAACACTTATAAATGCAGCTGAACACATTTTTCATTGGCTATTTAACTCATGTCCCATATGGGAGACAATCGCCAATCACGTTTCAATGAATTTTGTTATACAACCAATGACAGTCGTGTTTCACCTCGATATTTATCGAATTATTTTTATCAAGACAAGGATGCGGGATGTCACCAACATTGTTCAAGATATATTTAGAAGATGTATTAATAAAATGGAATAAGTCATGTAGGGGAATGGGAATCAACATAAATGGCCATTTACTGCACAATTTATTATTGGCTGATGACCAGATTATAATAGGACAAGACAAAGAAGATATAGAATATATGATTAGAAAGTTGGTAGATGCATTCAAGGTAGGTGGACTGAAGATAAATTATATTAAAACAGAATATATGGTAATCGGAGAAAATTCAGAAGACCTACAAATAAATGATATGATAATTAAACGTGTTGAAGAATTTAAATATCTTGGATCAATAATAGATAAATCTGGTACTTGTGAAAAATATATTATTAACAGAGTAAATTGTGCAAGGAAGGCGATTAGATCCCTGAATGATATTTTATGGAATAGAAATTTCACCAGAAAAACAAAAAAAAAAAAAGAAAAAAGAGATTATAGAGACAATAATAGAAAGTATACTTACATATGGGTCAGAAAGCTGGACAATAAATGAAAGGATGCAGAAAAGAATCTTGGCGACAGAAATGGATGGATTACGGAGAAGTATGAGAATATCCAGGCTACGACATATTCGAAATGTATATATCAGACAAGAAATGGATGCACAAGAAACTGTTATCGATAGGATAACAAAGAGAGCTCTACAGTGGTATGGACATGTACAACGGATGTCGGAGGACCAGTGGCCTAAACAAGTGTTGGATTGGATGGTACCAGGCAGGAGGAGGAGGGGGAGAAGTAGAAGAGCATGGTATGAGGGAATATATGATGCCATGATGAAGAGGGGTATGGAAGATGGACAATGGGAAGATAGGCATCTCTGGAAAGTAGGAATCAAAGGAAAACTGCTGTAAAGTGGAAAACCAGTATTAAGTAAGTATTTTTATCAAAATAAAGAAAGCTCCTCCTTTTTAACATTCTGAATGGGAAAGGATGTGGATGACCTCATACTCGAAACAGGGAAAATAAAAAAAAAGTGCATTTTTTTAATATCTTGGGTCAATAATTACAAGTTTGGGTACCTGTGAGAGAGATGTACAGACTAAAATTGTAATGGCAAAAAGTGCTACTAAAACATTACATGGAATAATTTGGAACAGAAATATCACAAAGGAAACTAAAATGAAATCTATGAGAGCATAATACAGGATATTTTGTCATATGGAAGTGAAGCTTGGTCTTTGACGGAAGTACAAAAAAAATAAATAAAATTAGAACAGTCGAATTTGATTATTTTAGAAGAAGCCTCCAAAAAACAAGACAGGATAAAATAAGAAATGAATTCCTTTGGAGAGAAATGAATGTCACCACATCGGTTGTTAAGAGGATTGAAAATCAAACGCTTAAATGGTATGGCCATGTACAAAGAATGGAAAATGAAAGATGGCCAAAAATATATACCAATGGTCACCCCCTGGAAGAAATAGACGTGGCAGATCAAGATGGAAATGGAAAACCTACGTCAGAACTATAATGGATCATAGGAATTTGGAAGAGGGAGATTGGAATGATAGAGATAAATGGAAAGTGAAGACGGCAAACCTATAAATGGGGTAAAGCCGAAGTAGAAGTACTGTGTAGAATAGCATTATTTATTTTAAAAGTTTATGTTATTTTTGTACCTTGTGTATCAGGGAAGAAGAAGAAGAATAGGTCAGAGCATTATTTTGCAGTGAATGACTCTCCTACAAATACGTTGAATATAGCAAATAATGAACAGATTCCTTCGAACTGCACCTTTTATAATCGTGTGTTCAATAATCGTGTTTTTAATTAATTATTTTACTGAGTCGTTTCCCAAAAAAATTAATAACCTATAACATTGGTTAAAATATACAATTTGATGCGTTTCATTTTTTTTCCCCCACTAGGGTGAATTCTTACAATATTGCGGTCCTATTTGGCAATAAATGATATCAAGTTGCAGTGATGAACAAACATTTTTCATTTGTTTTCAAACATCGCCGTTTACATTAAATATATAAATATTTTAAAATACGTATATTTAAATAACAATAAAATTTTGGAGTAGGTGAATAATTTTACATATCTAGGATGCAATATCTCATATGAAGAAGAAAAGGATGTAAATGCAAAAATATCTAAATTTTTAAGAATTTTAGGGTTAATAAATTCTATCTTCAAGCCACAGTTAGTCCAAAAGCATTCAAGACTGAAAGTGTATAAAACACTGGCTCTTCCAACTCTTTTGTATGGTAGCGAAGTATGGACGTTGAAACAGAAGGATATACAGAGACTTAGATCTGCTGAAATGAGATATCTTCGGAGGACTGCAGGATACACACTACTAGATCACAAAAAAAAAATGAAGACATCTTAGAAGAATTACAAATGGAATCTTTAGAAAACAAAATTTCTGATTATAAGTCAAGATGGATGCAACATGTTCATCGAATGGAAGATCACAGAATACCCAAACAAATGTTACGATATCAACCTGTAGGAAGAAGAAGACCAGGACGTCCACTCAAAAGACTTCTGGATGGTGTTTCTCTTGAGGCCGAAACAGGTCAACAAATGGCCTAAATTCGTGAATGTACTATGATGATGATGATGTATATTTAAATAATGATTTGTGAGTAAACAGCTTAATTTTATTCGTTAAATAGACCTAACAAATGCCACTCTTGATTTCCAAATTTGGAAACCGCTCGTGGCATTACTTATAACATGACAAATTTAGCTGCCTTCGTGCATGTGCGTGCGAACGAGAAATTCGCGTACTGGCCATAAGAGACACGACTCTTCTATCGCATGGCAAATTGCTTATATTATCGTAATGTGTCGAGAGTAACTTAACGAATGACAAGTAAAGCATCAAAATTGTGAGAATAAATTATTAACAATATCAGTATTAATAAACTAACACACCGGGTCTATCGAACCCTACGATCATGGCCGCGCGGACATAAGCTCTCCATTCATCCCTATCCTGAGCTAATGTTTTCCAATTATCCATCAATTATTGTTAATGTTATTCTCCCACCTCATTCTTCGTCTACCAACTGGGTGTTTTCCCTCTGGTTTTCTTACAAGACGCTTTCATGCCACTCTTTCATTCCCCATTCGTGCAATATGTTCTGCCCATCGCAGTTTATGAGACTTAATTGTTCTTATTATATCCGGTTTCCTACAAAGTTAATGTAGCTCACAATAATAATGATAATAATAATAATAATAATTCAATCATTCTATGTTACAACCCGAGTCGGGCTCTGACCTCCGTTTGAGGGTTCTTAACTAATAGCCTACTTATCTTCCCGACAGATGTCGTTAGTGGCATGTGGTCGGCAGTCCGATCAAAAGGCATCTATTAAGCAAATAAGGTATGACTTGATTGGTAGAAGGTCGGTTAAACTTTGTTCAGCGCCATATTATTTCAGACTTGAGGATCTTTTACGAGCCTAAAAAATATTCAGACTCGGGACCCTTGGAGTTTTCCATTCTGAAAATTCATCGACTGCGATAGGGTTTCAACCCGTGACCATCGGGACTAGAGGAAAGAACATAACCATTGGGTCACCGCTACCGACTAATAATAATAATAATAATAATAATAATAATAATAATAAAATAATAATAATAATAATAATAATTAATAATAATGATAATAACAATTGAAGAACTCCTTCGAAAAAGAAGGAAAGAATTTCTGGAGAGGTGACTTTAAAGAGCTTCAAATGAATGCAATATTCAGTATTATTTATGTAATCGTCTACAACTTATGAATGAGTTTTCGGCAAACATGTAATAATTTACAACTCGATTCAGCTTGGCTATTAGCTTGTGTTCCATGTAAAAGAATGTTAAAGAAAATATTTGGTTTATGCTTATTCGATGGAGTTTTTCAATTTATTTCAAATAGTAAACTTAGGATTTTAAGATATTTTTCTTCTATTCAAAAGACAAAAGTTATTACAGAAAAACAATACATGAAAATAAGAGATGAACAGACAGGTCAATGGAAGAAACTACCCCTATAGTGAGCTACATCGTCCTTATAAGAAGCCAGGTATATTAAATAACAGTTATTTCTTAAGATAACTTCTACAACCATGGCTGACCTCAGCAAACTATACATAAATTTTTATCCAAGTTTGCACAGCCTTATTTTTGCTTTTTTACAAATCTTTTATTTCATGAAAATTCAGAAATCAAAATGGCACCCTAAGTCTTTAAATAACGAGTCAATATAATAAAAAATGAAAACTTTAAATAAGTAACCGAGGTATTTATGCTAGCAACTTACATAACTATTAAAATTACAATATAACCCCAATTATGCAAGAACTTACCCAGCATTCAAGAAGGTGTGACAACATTGCAATAATTCTCCAGTAGAATGAAAATAATGAAAGAATATAATTCACTACGCACGAATAGACATACTATGAGCTTAATATCACAGAAACATCAATTCTCAAATATGTATCCTCAGGACGCAGCGAGTCCAGTTTCAATAGTTACAGCCTCATCAATAGCTGCAGAATTGATTATTGCTTTTATATAAGTCAATGGTTATAGTTAACCCAGTTTTGAATCATGGATCACCGGCTTCACATGTTGGGACATTTCATAAGTAATGCCACGAGTGATTTCCAATTTATCTAGAGAATTTGGAAATCAAGAGTGGCATTTGTTAGGACTATTTAACGAATAAAATTAAGCTGTTTACTCACAAATCATTATTTAACTATAGTTATTTTAAAATATTTATATATTTAATGTAAACGGCGATGTTTACAAATGAGAAACGATAGGTACGCTTCTACTGCTTCTTTTGTTTATCACTGCAACCAGATCATACTATTTATTGCCAAAGGAACGCAATATTGTAAGGAGGAGCTTTCTTTAATATGGTAATTATAACACTGATAAATATTTGGTGAAACACGACTCTGATTGGTTGTAAAACAGAAATCATTGAAACATGATTGATCATTGACTCCCATTTGGGGCATGAGTTAAATAGTCACTATAAACAACTGGTACACATAATTTAGATACGGCCGACATTTAGCATCTAGAGAGAAAAAAAAAAACAGATCTGAAACGTGTTTCTTAGCTGAATGCTTGAACAGATACACTGGAAATCTATGGTACATTGCAACTTTCTTTCTTCTGATAAATTTGTCATCATGAAAATTCAATATATTCTCAAGAGATTTGCACTGATGTTAAAACCTAAGAAGTTAACTTCAATAATTATTAAATACATCCTTGTTGATAACAGAATAAAATTTACCTTGTATATTATTCTCTTTTTGCTTCAAATAACGTGGACAGAATTATGTACATATTATTCATGGGATTTAAACTGTAATTGATAACATACAAAAAATACATAGCTACATAGGGTAGGCATGTATCATAATATCATATAGTGCGATGTGCAGAAGATTTGGCAAGACTGGTGGAATGACAGAAGTGCATGGAAGCTTCTTGTAAGAAAACCAGAAGGCAAACGTTCAGTTGGTAGACCAAGAATGAGGTGAGAGAATTACATTAACCATGATTTGATGGAAATAGATTATACAGTAGATGATTGGAAAACATCAACTCAAGATAGGGATGTATGGAGAGCTTATGTCCGCGCGATCATGAACCTACGGGTTCGATAGAGCCAGTGAGTTAGTTATCTTTATCGTCATCACAATATATTTTACGTTTCGTATATTTCATTTAAAAAAGTACTTTCCTGAACAAGAGCTGCTGCATTAAAAAAAAAAGTCACAACTTTCCATAAGGAAGCATTTCATATTCAAATGAGTGTCACAACAATATTGTGAATGTAAGCCGTTATTCAAGCTACCGGAGATAACGCCAGGCATCGCACGGTAACTTCTCCTGCAGCTATGTGATGCGTACAGTCTAAACGCCGTTTCGCAGGCGCTAGACGTCCGGCAAGTTTATTCGATAAGCGACACAATGAATGCTCTGACACTTTTTTTCAATTTCTTTTCGAACAGTTTTTTCTACTCATAAAAGCAAGCAACTCCATGACATGACGTTAAATACACTTTTCCAAGCAATAAGCTTTATAAAATATGTATGACATTTTTAACTCTGAATTCTACGAAACATTTCAAAATATATAGATATCACGCATTCTTAAATTACATCTAAAAATTAGCATAATACCAGTTCTCATTTTTATATAATCGAATGTTTCAAATATTAATTAGCTCGTTAAAAAATGATAAATAGTATATAACGATGCGAGATTGGGAAGTGTTTTTTTACAGAAGAGAGGAAATGATTAAAAACCGTGCGATAGCGAGGTTCTTAATTTCCGAGGTTCTGTAAAACACCTCACAAACGTGAGCCGTACAATATTTTTATACGATGGTGTCTTCAAAATAATAAATTATAGTAAAATAGTACATTTGTTGGAAATATTTGCGTTCATTATAAACAACTGACTGGCGTCAGCAGTCTGGCCAATGTATATACGGTAAATTCCAAAAGTAATTTAGTTGAGACTATAGAAGGCCGTGACACCAATCAAGCATAAAATAGCGGCAGTACGAGTTTATTGTTTTATATTGTTTCAAACAAAGTTCAGTTCATTTAAAATGCAGTGATTTGCTTCTTATAATAAATAATAAATAAATAAATATTAATATATATATATATATATAGATTGGGTAATCGGTGTGGAAAGGGGATTGAAGGGCATAGGGATGGGTTGGGTAGGGGAGAGGAGTACGCGGAATAATAGAAATGTTTGGAGGACAGTTAAGAAGAGACTAATCGATATAGACAGGCAGTATATAGAAGCAGAGTGTAGCCAGAAAATATCGCTCACCCTGCAGACGGAACTGAAACTTTCGTGGGGAAGGGAGAAATATATTGACTCTTTGGATGGGGATGATAGAAGTGCTATTGCATGGTTTCATTTGGGGGGATGGATGGCCCATAATTTAACAAATGATGAAGGCACTAAATTATGCCCCCTATGCGATGACCATGAAAACTGGCAGCATATTATAGCATTCTGTAGAGAAACAGAACAACTTAGATTACAGATGCTGCCGGAGAGGTTTCTCACGTCGGATCGAGGAAGAGTGGCGTGTTGGGATCTTTTAGGACGGATCGAGAGTGAATCAAAAACATGCAAATTTTTGGGTACAGTAAGCAAATTGAGATATAACAAAATTGTAGATTAAGGATATATGTATTATCAATAAGAAGAATCTCAATATGGTCTTTGTTTTCGATCTTTAATTATATTATATAATAAGTAGGTCTGATAAGTTGCATAGTCTGATAGTGCATTTAATGTCTGCAGGGACGGGGGGAGGGGGGTATGAGCGTGCGGTATGTATATGTGTGGGGGTGTATGTGTGTGTGTGTTTTTTTTCTCTCTAATTTGTTTTCTAGCATTTTTTATATTAATGTACGGAATGTGGATGAGTGTAGATATGTATTATTGTGATGTAGTGTAGACATAGATTTTACTTATATGTAGCCTGTTATTGTTTTTTTGATACAGGTGTATTTGTAGGTATTTGTTTATATTATGATTAGTTTTATTTTTTATTCGTGGAAAAAGAATGCACGTACGTCCAAGCAGGCCCGTGCGCAATATAAATGCATATGTATTTTCTTTATTCTGAAAAAAAAAGGCAATAAATTCCATTATCTACTACTATATTAACACTACCTTTTGGATATATTTTTGTATATACATTGTATGTAGTATACATAAAGGGCAGTGGTTCTACTCCCCGCCCTAGGTAGGTAATTTGTAATATTACAGTATAGTTATTCAGTTATTTATAGGTTGGCAACCCTGAAATTTAGATAATTGAACTTTCAATCATGGTCGCCATTCCTGTAAGTACAACAGAACGCATTATAGTGCAAAAAACAAAATTGAAAGTGCAGAATTGAGAGTTCTGAGATTTTTCACTGGTCAACATAAAGTTACATGAAAAAGAAATCAGGATAATTAGGAACACGTTTAAAAATATAAATATAATTGAAGACATAACTATTACTGGATAAAAATTAAGAGCACGTAGAAAGAAAAGATTAAGATAAATGGCTTTAGGACACTTTTAAGTGAGACGAAAAGAGAGGAGATGAAGAAGACCAACGAAAAGTCGAATGGAGATTTTGAGACCGATACAGGCGGATTGCTACTTAATCCGAGAAGAATATATGAAGAAAATTTTGTCTACTAAGTCCCTAGTAAAGCTACAAAGCATAACATGAAAATGCTATGAATGCAGTGAAAGACCTGCCCTCAGGCAGAATTACAATGGATGGATGGAAGTTGGGTCGTATAGAAACAGTTGTATGCAACTCTAATGTAATAGCTAATGAGATACTCGTGCTAGCCAAGGGGCATGACGACAATTACTGCTTGCACTCGTGTTTCAACAACTATCATTTCATAGTCGTTTCATAAAATAGCTAATAATAATAATAATAATAATAATAATATTATTATTATTATTATTATTATATTGTTATAATTATTGGAAAACTAATGGAAGAAATGGAAAAAGCAGACCTAGAGATCATTGGACAGATGGAGCGAGGAGAAGTATAGAAGCTAGAGATTTGAGGGAAGAAGATGCTTTAGACATGTACCTCTGGTGACGAATCACTTTGGGTTGAAGGATAAACACTGCATTGTGGAATATTCCTAATAAAATTAATATAATAATAATAATAATTATTATTATATTATTATTATTATTATTATTATTATTATTAGATCATATTACAAAACTTAGAACAAAATCTTATGTTGATGGAAATGGATTTCGTAAAGAGAGCAGGAATATGTTCAAAACTGGGTGGGAGGGGAAATCATAAGAGGAAAAATGAGTATAAAGTGTTTAATAGCAGATTTTATACAAGAAATAAGCAGTTAAATTCGTATGGGCATGCACGACTAATGCAAATAGAAAGGCAACCCAGAAAAACATTGGAATGGTGTCCACCTGGAAGAAGAAAGAAAGAAAGAAAGAAAGAAAGAAAGAAAGAAACAAAGACCTCGAAACTCATGAATGCTAGAAATAAAATTGTAATAAGAACAAGAGGACTGGAGGACGTGGAGTGGATGGATAGAGAGACGAGTGGAGAAGGTAAATAAAACTTTAGGCAGAGAAAGATGTGTATAATTTGAAAAACTGTATGTAAATACATTATATTATTATTATTATTATTATTATTATTATTATTATTATTATTATTATTATTATTATTATTATTATTATTAATAGATAATATTACAAAACTTGGAACAAAAATCTTATTTCATGGAAATGGATTTCTTGAGGACAGCAGCAAGATGTTCAAAATTGGGAGGACATTAAGTCATACGAGAAAAAAATAATATTCAATATTCAATAGTAGATTATAAAAGAAATAAGCAGTTAAATTGATATGGGCAAGTACGACTAAATGCGAAAAAGGGAGGTAACCCAGAAAAACATTGGAAATGGTTTCCAGCTGGAAGAAGAAAGAAAGAAAGATCTCGAAACTCATGGATGCTAGAAATAAGAACTAGAATAAGAACAAGAGGACATGCAGTGGATGGATATGGACGAGTGGAGAAAGTAAATACAACTTTCGGCACAGAAAGATTTGTAAAAATAAAAAAAACTGTATTAAATAATAATAATAATAATAATAATAATAATAATAATAATAATATAGTATATTATGTATTAGTATATAATCGTGCTGAACATGAGTTAATGGTTACCCTATACTCGTCATCCTCCACATCAATTTAATTAATGCCCACGTAAAAACTGAAGCCATGAACATGTACAGTGTAAATTAAAACAAGCACTGAAATGTGACATTGTTAAAAGCAACACTCGGATTTAGCGAGGAAAGGGGCAGCTGTGGGTGACCTCCCTATTTCATTCTCGTGTACTTCCAATCTCCCCAAACCAATAACACATTATAATATGGTAACTAGAGAAAACTGTTCTGTAATCATTCTATGGAAAATAAAATAAGAGTATTTCTATTTAAAGCTTTCAACATACCCACCCAAGGATTAAGTTTACTATAGACCTGCTATTCACGTCTAGCTTCCAGTAAATAAACAAACATTTCTAAAGGCCAAAATCTGATGGCTCTAAGCATTCGAAAACTAATTTTATAGGCTACATTAACATCGAAGAAATCGCTCTCAAGTTGATAAGAAGTCCGTCACGCAGGAACTGCGTAAACTAAGAGAATTCCTCAGCAAGTCCATAATGACATATATATATAAGATTATATAGATATTATAATATATTTTTGACATTTGGCAATGAAGGCAAAATATGATATGAAAAGAAAAAAGAATGCTTGAATCGGGATTTGAGACTCGAGTCTCTAAAGTCTGCACCTTTAGCGCTCTAACCAACTGAGCTACCCAAGAAATTCCAATACAAGCATACAATTTTCTTATACATGTAGTATTCTCAATTCACACAAGAGGTAGCGGAAATTTATTCCAACTGCCATCTCGCCGGCTAACATAACAGTCAAACAATTTTTTTAAAGAGAATATTTACTTTATAGCAGTAACGCTTTATATATAGATATATAAATATATTTTTGACATTTGGCAATGAATGGCAAATATGATATGCAAAAGAAAAAAAGAATGCTTGAGTCGGGATTTTAACACTCGAGTCTCTAAAGTCTGCACCTTTAGCGCTCTAACCAACTGAGCTAACCCAAGAATTCCAATACAAGCATACAATTTTCTTATACATGTAGTATTCTCAATTCACACAAGAGGTAGCGGGGAAAAAATGCTTAACTGTTATGTTAGCCGCGAGATGGCAGTTGGAAATAATTTCCGCTACCTCTTGTGTGAATTGAGAATACTACGTGTATAGAAAATTGTATGTTTTGTCTTGGAATTCTTGGGTAGCTCAGTTAGTTAGAGCGCTAATGGTACAGACTTTAGAGACTCGAGTTCAAATCCCGACCCAGCATTCGTTTTTTCTTTTCATATCATATATATATATATTTATATATATATATCACGGAGTTAAAATAAACTGCAAATAAGAATTCGGGTAACTATCAATCTCAAAACAATTTCCATTTCAAACAAAATTAAAGTGGGAGATGATTAATAGGATACATATCCGCAGTGGACTCGAGGTAGCGTGCTGCCTTTGTCACGCAGCGGCTCCGGGTCCGATAGCCGGTCCGGGGCAGTTTTTCTGGGTGAGGTTTTTATTGGGGGTTTCCTCACCTGTAAGACGAATGTCAGAAAAACTTAAGGCCCAAACGGTCCCCGAAATCATATGGCCATCATCATCATCCTTCAACGGTGTGGAAAGCAACGGGAAGCTACCACACCTACAATTCCCTAGTAAATCTGCAAGCATAGCACGAAAAAAATGTTATGATTGCAGTGATGGACCTGCCTTCGAGCAGAATTACTATGGATATGTACATATATATATATATTATATAAATATATATAGAGAGAGAGAGAGATGAGAGAGAGGTTAAACTAAACTGCAAATAAGAATTCGGCTATCAATCTTCAAAACAGTTTCCATTTCAAACAAAATTAAAGTAGGAGAGTATATATATTAAAATCATCTTTTGCTAAATTTGGCGAGATACAGGCTCCTGCAATTTGTGTATCATATACATCTTTGTCTATACGTGTGCGCGCGTGAGAATGCTCGTGCGTTTTTACGTGTGTTTGAGAGAGCAAAGAGTGTGTGTGAGTGTAAGTACGTGAGAGTGAGTGAGTGAGAGAGTGTGGGTTTTATGTATTTTATTGATTATTTTCAGCTGATCCCATTACATTATTATAATCCTCCATAGAATTCTGCCCGAAGGCAGGTCCTTCACTGCAATCATAGCATTTTCATGCTATGCTTTCAAGCTTTACTAGGGAATTGTGTAGGTGTGGTAGCTTCCCGTTGCTTTCCACACCGGTGAAGGATGATGATGATAATGATAATGGAAAGGATTATAATGATAAGGATGATGGCCATATGATTTCGGGGACATTTGTCTTATAGGTGAGGAAAAACCCCGATAAAAAACCTCACCCACAAAAACTGCCCCGACCGGGATCGAACCCGGGCCCGCTGCGTGACAAGGCAGCATGCTACCTCGAGACCACAGCGGTGGACATCATTATAATTAATATTACAATATTATATATCTAAGTGTATTTTTTGTACTAACACTTGAACCTTTGTAACTTTTCTTCTTCTCTAGTAGGCGAAACTTCAGAGAAGTTTTGGCCTCCTCAACTATTTTCCTCCATTCAGACTTTGTAACTTTACCTTCAGTAATAAATTTAAGTGGCTTAATTGATTGAATAAACGGAAAAAACTGCACTTAAACTAGCGTGAAATATTTTCGAAGTCCTCTAGAACAACAGTGTGCATACGCCAGAATTTATAGAGCCAGCGATAACCCACAATCGAACCACATATTGATTACATCCTCGATTACATCCGTCGCTAAGGAATTTAAATGGCCAATATTTGCAATAAATCCCCAAATCTATGTAAAAATATATTAATAATATTAAAATTAGCAAACGTTTATTAAAAATGGGTATACACTTACTTATCACTTCCTAATGCTGATCCAACCAGCGATAACCCAAAATAGCGACAGAAAATTCATAGACTACGTAACATACTGTGTGGAGAAAATAGCAGTTAGCATCACAATATTGTCTAACAATGTCATAATACTGTGATTTGCACATTTAAATAAATACTTCAAAATTGTCTAATAATGTTACAAAAAAGTGTTGAAAAAGTTTGAAATATTAAATAATGTTAGTAAATACAGAAGAAGAGCTATAGTTTACAATATAACTGAAAAATCAAGCGCTAGTAGTAGAAGTGCAGTTGAGTCAAATAAACTTTTGAAAACTTCTCAAATGCCTGGTTATTAATTGCTGATATGGGACTAGCCAATTGTCTCCTTTCTTCCTCATTCCCCTTATTAATTTAAATCTTTGTTGTCTTTTGTCTGGACATCCATATATTAAATGATTGACAGTTTCTTCTCCTGTGTTGTACATACATGTTGGGTCGTCGATGGTATGGAATCTGTGTAAGAGAGAAAGAGAGAGAGAGAGAAAGAGAGAGAGAGAAAGAGATAGAGAGAGATAGAGATATAGAGAGAGATAGAGATATAGAGAGAGATAGAGATATAGAGAGAGATAGAGATAGAGATATAGAGAGAGATAGAGATATAGAGAGAGATAGAGATATAGAGAGAGATAGAGATATAGAGAGAGATAGATATATAGAGATATAGAGAGAGAGATAGAGATAGAGATAGAGATAGAGAGAGATAGAGATAGAGAGAGAGATAGAGATATAGAGAGAGATAGAGATATAGAGAGATAGAGAGACAGAGAGATAGAGAGACAGCGAGAGAGATAGAGATAGAGAGATAGAGATAGAGAGAGAGATAGAGATATAGAGAGAGATAGAGATAGAGAGACAGAGAGATAGAGAGACAGAGAGAGAGACAGAGAGAGGAGGATAGAGATAGAGAGAGATAGAGATATAGAGAGAGATAGAGATATAGAGAGAGATAGAGATATAGAGAGAGATAGAGATATAGAGAGAGATAGAGATATAGAGATATAGAGAGATAGAAAGAGAGAGTAGAGAGAGAGATAGAGAGAGAAAGAGAGATAGAGAGAAGATATAGAGATAGAGAGAGAGATAGAGAATAGAGAGAGATAGAGATATAGAGAGAGATAGAGATATAGAGAGAGATAGATATATAGAGATATAGAGAGAGATAGAGAGATAGAGAGAAAGAGAAAGAGAGTAAGTGTGTATCATTGATGGTCTCTCAACAAGTCAGTATCGAAGCATGTAAAGATGTACTTATTCCCCCACGTGTTCTAAAGAATTCTTTAGCATCCAGGAATTGGTGGTACGGGTTGGGATGCATAAATTAACTGCAAGTGCATTAATACGCGTATGAGTCAACTGACATGTCAGATATCAAATTACTGTGTAATAGGCTACCAGAGACTGTGTGTTCCTTATATCATAATTCGAAGCCAATATCCTTGGAGAACTTATAAAGTTTTAGAAAAATTCAATTTACATCAAATGTTGACATGTTTCGATCTCAGCTAGATAACAGTCCAGACTCTATTGATTTCCAGAATTATTTCAGTCAAATGTCATGTCTGTGAAATCTATGAATGTCTGTTACGTGTTAACTTCTCTAAAATCTGTCCTAATATTGAAGAAGTTGAAGTTTATTTTCTTTAAGAACTTACGAACCACTTCCTGTTTTATAAAAAAATATTTTCAATTACTTTTTTCAGTTTGGTATTAATCTATTATACAATGTTTTGTTTATGTAATTATCCTTTACATTAATTCTGAGTGTCCCGTTTTATATTGTAAAACTATGTCCTATATTTGTTTTTATATTATTTCCTAAAGCATTTAATTACCTTCTTCAGTCTGGTTTTATCTATTCCACATTGTTTTATTTATTTTATTTCCCCTTGTATTTTTTTTTTAATTTTTATGTACCATAATTTATTGTTATATATTGAAACTGGCTCTCAAATTTATATATGTTGTTTACCCTCTCCCTTTAACTAAAACTTTGCAAAGTAGCCTTAGCCTATATATTTTATTTGTATTATTTCTTTAACTGAACTGCACCCGAGCACGAGCAATTGCTCATTCGGGTGTGCAATACTGCCTACAAAATGTATTAGTGAATAAAATGTATATATTTGTATTCTTAAAACAAAAAATATTTATTAAATATTACACTGAGCAACATTTTTTTTTGTCTCAGGAAGAAAAATATATGATTCTGACAGTATTTTTTCTCCTGAATTCAAATATGATATCGGATTTTCTCCATCACGCAAGGTTTCCGAGAGACAGGAATTTATAATTTTAAACACTTTAATATTTTCTACATTCGTAACTACACAATATTCGAACATTCGGACTCACCTAGAAAGTAAGAAATGACTATTTCCTGCTATATTTCGCCTGTGGAGCATCCCTCTTGATGGTCCAACAATAATCGGCCAGCATATTAGGTTTCCATTTGCCTTAATATCTCTTTTCCATAGCTGAAATCTCCTCAGTTAGCTCAATCGGTTTTATTTTACAATGGACAAATGGGCGAAAAAACGTTTATTAAAAAATAATTATTTAAATCGAATAATTGAAATTGAAATAAATAAAAAAAAACTGTGGGTGATGGAGAAATTCCGAATACACATTTGAAAACACGATAAAAAAACTGCATTAAGTACAACTATTGGTATTCATGAGACAAAAATCATGTTGACCAGTGTTATCTGTCGAATAATTTTGTTTAATGTATACAGTAGATCTATATTGTCCGTACAAAGGTAGCTAATTGTTATACTTTAAGGGCTGAAATGATAAGCTGGACGAAATGATTAGTGGTTAATATGATTTGTTCACTCCTACATTAATAATGGCCTAATTATCATTGTGTTGTTAGGGAAGTAAGTTGAATTTACCAGAGAGGCCTTGGTGTCCATTGACAACATTCTTCCCTAGTGAAGGAAAGTAATTGATTTAATTAATAATGTAAAAATGTTACCTACTTAAAATTGTATTGAGTAATACAATACAATTTTATTGTATTACACTACAAACAATTAACCGCAGCATTCGCCGCTTCCTCTACAATTAATCATATCTGTAATTGATATGCAGTGTGAAACTTATTTAAAATGTCTGCCACTAATTCAAACCACATATAAACAATTGGAGTTTTTTTTTATCAACATTCCCTTGCGAACTCTTCAAACCAAGATATAAATTCACACCAAATTTAAAAATTAAATATAATTATTAGTACAGGAGTGAACAAAATTATATATGCAATTCTGGAAGTAAGTACATTACTAGTCTCAAACTTATTTGCTAGCCCTGGCTAAAGCTCGGGCTCTAACATGTCCTTGACTATTTACTTTCCTTATTGCGTACATAAATATTAATTTAGTGAAGTAGGAAACTGATAGATATAATAGGATTGTTTGTCAAATAATAAGACATGTAATAAATACGTGGATTCAATTCCCAACATCAAATATTACAAATATGTTTAAAGAATTACAGATTATTTAATTTGTATATGGACGACCATAATGATTTTACCAACAAAATAATGTTAAAATTATTAAGTAATGTAATTAGTTCAGAGCGGTCTATGTAATTCTCTACGACACAAGACGTCAAATGAGCTCGGCGTCAGCGCTTGTCGTTCCCAGTGAACAGCGTCTGCTTGCAGTCCCACGCTACAATCAGTCTTGAAGGCAAGGAAAGAGAGAGAAAGCAAAAATATAGAAAGAGGAGGACTGAGTATGGCGTTCGATTCCAGCGGTAAAGACCGGTAAAGACAAAAGCTGACGCCGGGCTCGCAAGGAACCGAATGACGCAATGAATCTTCGGGTTCGGTAATTTCAATGAGTTAATAAGTTACTGTAATCACTTTACTATTATACGTAAATTTTGTATTATCGAATTTGCATTAAATCAATACGTATATTGTACAGCAATAATGATTATATGGTAAAAAAAAGTAACACTCTATGGCTATCTTGTAACTGTTATAACCGTAACAGATATCCAAACCTAAATTCAACTCATACTGGAGTAGTTTATAAATTATGTGCAAAAAAAAAAAGGTTAAAACCAAGTAACTAAACTCAAAGCTAACAAAAAAAAATGCATTCTAACCTTACATTTTCACCTTTTATTTAGCATGGGTAAATAGTTAATCTTAATTTTCGATTAGGTTTATAACTTAATTCTTCCTTGATCTTAACGAAGTTGTACATAAATTATTAATTACTTCAGTAACATTTAAATTTTCGCAGTGGATTTTTGTATACAATTACAACAGTTGTAAGTATAACTGCTTTCTGTTCATCGTTTCTTTCTATAATTACAGACATATATATAAATCGATGCATTTAAATAATGAATATCATTTCATTAAATTAAAAAATCGTAAATATCTCATTTATAAGCGTTCATGACTTTATGAAAGAATTTAAAAAAATAATAATAAATGAAATACGCCAGAGCTTCAAATCTACGTTTGGGCTTAGCATCACTATTTTTAATTTTTCAGTTATTTAAAAAGATATTGTAATATATTTTAATAGTTTAATATATATCTCCCTCCTACAACAGCACTGAATAAATTTATAAGGTTAAAATGTATATTAATGTATGTTAGATCTAATCAGAATACTTGTGATATTCTATAAACACCTTGAAACAATCTTTTCACTTCACTTGAGATCTTTTGTCACTCAAAGATAAACACAAACTAATACCATGACCCGCTCGAGATGGGGAGGTATCCGGGGGTCGAAGCATGCGCTGTAGAAAGGGAGAGGGACACACAGAGGGAGAGAGATCTCGCGCACAATGATACTCTCATAATTCCTTCATCTACCGTAATCGATGCAAAATGCAGCCTTGTTTATCGTACCGAGGTGTTGACATCCACATCATAAATTTGATTCAAGACAAGACTCGGTTGGCGACGGTGGGCATTAAATTCATTGAGAAAATAAATCATTCATATTATATATAGTCCACCGTTGTGGTCTCGAGGTAGCGTGCTGCCTTGAAACGCAGCGGACCCGGGTTCGATCCCCGGTCGGGGCAGTTTTTCTGGGTAAGGTTTTTATCGGGGGTTTTCCTCACCTGTAAGACAAATGTCAGGAAAACTTTAAGGACCAAACGGTCCCCGAAATCATATGGTCATCATTATCATCATCGTCATTTTTCACCGGTGTGGAAAGCAACGGGAACCTACCACACCTACAATTCCCTAGTAAAGCTGCAATCATAGTATGAAAATGCTATGATTGCAGTGAAGGACCTGCCTTCGGACAAATTACTATGGATGGATGGATCATTATCATCATCATCCTTCACCGGGAAGCTACCACACCTATAATTCCCTAGTAAAGCTGCAAAGCATAGCATGAAAATGCAGTGAAAGACCTGCCCTTGGGCAGAATTACTATGGAAATATATAAAGAAAAATAAATGTTTGTGCTAGGATGCCTGGGTTTGAGCCTTTGGCATGGGTTTCTTGAAATAGTCCCCGCCCGAACAACCAAATGTGGAATTATTTGACATCCGGAAAATTTTACCCCAGTGGAACCCATGTCCGCATTTCTTGAGGGTTGTATTTTTACAGCGAAAGAACGTTACTCTTTCGACCAAGGTATTTTTTCGTCTGGCTTATCACCTTCGACCAGTCCAGTATGGGTAACCCTATCGGTAGCAATCCTACCGCCGGCATATCTCTCGGGTCATTTAAGCACGCAAGCTACTCCACCACGACAAGGTAAAGATACCATGGAGGGAAAACGCTCAGTTGTTGATAGACCAAGGATGAGGTGGGAGAATAACCATGATTGAGGGAAGTAAATTACACAGGGGATGATTGGTAAACATTAGCTCATGGTAGGGATAACGGAGAGCTTATGTCCGCGCGGCCATAAACTTACGGGTTTGATAATGCCAGTGAGTTACTAGGATGCCTGTATACCGTAAGTGGTAGCGCACTGAAGTACCAATTCAGAGGTCCTCGGTTCAAATCCCGGTCCAGGCGTTTATTTTTTTTTCATGCCATGTATCGCTGTGTGTTATATACATATGTTTAATTTAATTAATATGTAATTTAATATGTTTACATTTCATTTCTATTTGTAATTACTGGATTAAATAACTAATTACACTGGTCAACATGATTTTTGTCTCATGAGTACCGATAGTTGTAGTTAATGCAGTTTTTTATCGTGTTTTCAAATATGTATTCGGAATTTCTCCATCGCCCACAGTTTTTATATTTCGATTCCAATTAATGGATTTAAATAATTATTTTTAATACACTTTTTCGTCCATTTGCCCACTTTAAAATAAAACCACATGAGCTAACTGAGGAGATTTCAGCTATGGAAAAGAGATATCAAGGCAAATGGAATCCTAATATCCTGGCCAATTATTGTTGGACCATCAAGAGGGATGCTCCACAGGCGAAATATAGCAGAAAATCGTCATTTCTTACTTTCTAGGCGGGTTCGAATATTGTGTGGTTACTAATGTAGAGAATATTAAAATGTTTGAAATTATAAATGCCTGTCTCTTGGAAACCTTGCGTGGTGGAGAAAAACCGATGTCATATTTGAATTTAGGAGAAAAAATACTATCAGAATCAGATATTTTTCTTTCTGAGACAAAAAAAAAAAAGTTTTTTTTGTTGCTCAGTGTTATTGTACAATACTAAATAACCGCTGTATAGTAAGTATAAATATGGCACTTTCTCACAAAATGCTCTATGAAAACACGTAGGTAAACATGGTGTGTGCAAGAAAGGAAAGGATTCGCATAAATTGCACGAATAGCCTTAATGCGTTTACACCTGAAGAGATAACATAGCATCTCGCGTATCTGAGCGCAGTTCGATTTCCTTTCCAACTTTTTTTATGTTGTATCGTCCCAGCATCCTGTTCCTATCTACCTATGTTTTTATGCCGCATGCTCGCCTTGCGCACACACCTACCTGTATACTACCATTCTTACAGTTACTGTTTCCTCTACCCATAAGGCTTCCTTACACTTAAAACTTTACCGTTATTTTTCTTTCATTTTATTGTTTTATTTTATAGACGATATTAAAGGAAAGTCACTCTTTCCTTTAAACCTAGAAAACGTACTTTTAGTTCTAGGCCAACAACAACCGTACTTACAGGCCTGTATGTGAAGTTTGGAAGTAAATAAATTCATCATCATCATCATAGTACATTCACGAATTTAGGCCATTTGTTGACCTGTTTCGGCCTCAAGAGAAACACCATCCAAAAGTCTTTTGAGTGGACGTCCTGGTCTTCTTCTTCCTGCAGGTTGATATCTTAACATTTGTTTGGGTATTCTGTGATCTTCCATTCGATGAACATGTTGCATCCATCTTGACTTATAATCAGAAATTTTGTTTTCTAAAGATTCCATGTGTAATTCTTCTAAGATGTCTTCATTTTTTTTTGTGGTCTAGTAGTGTGTATCCTGCAGTCCTCCGAAGATATCTCATTTCAGCAGATCTAAGTCTCTGTATATCCTTCTGTTTCAACGTCCATACTTCGCTACCATACAAAAGAGTTGGAAGAGCCAGTGTTTTATACACTTTCAGTCTTGAATGCTTTTGGACTAACTGTGGCTTGAAGATAGAATTTATTAACCCTAAAATTCTTTAAAAAATTAGATATTTTTGCATTTACATCCTTTTCTTCTTCATATGAGGTATTGCATCCTAGATATGTAAAATTATTCACCTACTCCAAAATTTTTATTGTCCAGTACAATTTTACTTCTGACAGGATCTACACCTTGAAATGCCATAATTTTTGTCTTTTCTGTAGATATCTTTAATCCATATTCTTCTGTAATTTTGTTAAGTTTATACAGACCTTTCTGTAGATTATCTTCGGAATTTGCTATTATTATTTGGTCATCTGCAAACAATAGGGTGTTTAATTTTCTATTTTCTGATATTCTTATTCCAAATTTATATGTTTTGTTCCAGCAACATATTACTTCATTGATATAAATTGCAAAAAGTGTTGGGGATAGGGGGCAGCCTTGTCTCACACCACGATTTATAATTCCTTCTTCAGAAAATCTGTTATTTAATTTAATCTTTATGGTGTTGTCTAAATTCATGATCAAACTATACATCTTACCGTTTTACATTTCTAAATGATGGTACTTTCATGAACTATCTAAATAACCCATGCCTCAAATGGCAGTCAATGACCAATCACATTTCAATGAACTTAACCCCTAGACTACCAAGACCGATCAAGTCTCCTGTTGGCTCCATTTAATTAACTCTGTAGTTTATGGAACCCATATGTTCGACGCCGTAATTACTAAGGACCTTCACTAGTTCCTATCCTAACCCACTGAAACCAATTCATATTTACAATATCCAGTTCCCTAAGATCTATCAGAATATTATCGTCCCAACAATACCTATAGGCTTTGCTAATGGCCTTTACGCATAAAGATTGGCGAATTTTAATATCATCATCATCCATGCAAGTATTAGGCCGTGTGGCCTGTTACGGTCTCAAAGAGGAATTTTTCATCCAGCGCTTTTTTGGACGTCCCAGTGATATTTTGCCTTGGGGCAGTAGCGAAGTATGGCTTTTGGAATTCTATGAGACGGCATTCGTTGAAGATGTGCTTTCCAGTTGTTCTGGTAGTTTTGTATATGGTAAAGAATGAGTTCTACATCCAACTCTTCCATCATTTCCTCATTTCTTTTATGGTCCCACTTTGTGTAGCCTGCTGTACGGCGCATAAATCGCATCTCATTTGATGTTATTCGGCTTTCATCTCTTCTTCGTATTGTCCATGCTTCATTACCATATCTTAATACTGGTCTTGGTCTCGAATTTTAATATGCGCGATATAACTAAATAAGTTCAAATATCTCAAAATACCGTCACGCAGGAACTGTGTAATTTAAGCGAATTTCTCAGCAAGTCGATTTTGCTTTTTACGGAATATATAATTATTTTGCTAACTCAATTTCTTATGCAAGCTTATTTGTAAATTCATAATTACAAATAAATAAATGTTATCTCAGTCAAAACATAAATTTACTAAGCCTACGTTTGAATCTCTTTATGTGAGATCATTTTCAAGACAAGGTTGTTTATAAATTTATAATACATAGTTACCTTCACCAAGACAATTTTATTTTTTTTTTTACAAATTTAAGGGGAGAAGTTACCTTGTATCTCCGCCATGTTAAATGTTCTAATTTTAATGTTCCTTTTCAGAAAGAACTGTTAACAGTAGAACATTATTTATTTTCTCACATATACATACACTTTTTGGCAATACATTTTTTTCCCCCAGAACACAGCATATAAAAATAAAACAGTAAGAATTTTTTTAAAAACAGTTGTTATTTTTGGTGCACTTTGAAAAGGAAAATAATTATTGGTGCCCTTAATAATAACATTAAAATGTTGAAAAAATGCCAGATTATGCCTAAGTACCAGACAAATAGCCTGTGAAAATTTCATTTCTCTGGGATGAATAGTTTCAGAGAAAAGAAACATAAAGCTCACAAAAACAAAAGTAGCGGGAAATTGAATTTAAAGTTGTACACTAGCCACAGTCCTGCCTGCAGCACGTCCTTTAAACCCACACTTAGGACCTTTAAATAAGTTTGTGGTGCAAAACCAATTTATATTCATATAGAACACACTTCAAGGTATGAATATGAGCGAAAAAACAAAAATTCAAATTTTGCCCATTTATAAGGTACCTTCTCCCCTTAAATTAATAAATTGCCTTGGTGATGGTAACTATGCATTATACATTTATACTATGCCTTGAAAATTATCTCACATAAGGAGATTGAAACGTCGACTTAATAAATTTATGTTTTGACTGAGATAACGTTTATTTCTTTGTAATTGTGAGTATTAATTACTCTCAGTGAGAAATATTTAAAAAAACGTATTATATACTTTATTTGAAAATGTTCGGAACTGCAGTGAAAACAATGCATAGCCGTAAATTATTAACTATTACATATTCCCTGTACAAATTGACACCAAACTTAATTAATTTCTACTGAAACATTTTTCCATTACTTTTATTAACAATATTAAAATAAATTAAAAGATTTCTCTTACTTAGGAAGTGTATTTGCATAGTATAAGAGTGACATTGATTCCAAATTACAAAACTATACAAAACGGATGGGGTAATACGCAAGACATTTTCGGGTAAACAGATGAGGACAGAGACAAAACTAAGATTACATAACGTCACATCAAAGCTGCCTCTAAATACGGAAGTGAAATTTGGATTTTAAATAAAAGAAACCTCTCATAAACTTCAAGTAAGCCAAATGCCCATCCTACGATCATTGTTAGGAGTGTAATAGACTGGATCACCAAAGGAACACTACTATCAGAGGAAAAACTGGAGTAGCAAGTTAAATGAAGATATCCAAAGATACCACAAGAATGGAAAAATCATCTGAGAAGAATGGGCAAGAAATAGACTTCCAAAATTGGCATTCCAAAATACCCCAACTGGACATGAGGGACCAAGGAAGACCAAAACATCGGTGGAAAGATCAAGAACCATCTTCGCTAGGTTTACGTACAAGGCCACAATGCCTAAAACGAATTTGTGTCATGATGATGATGATAATGAAAAAATAAATTAAAACTAAAATATATTACAGGAAACATTGTCCAAGTTTAAGTATTAATTAAATAGAAAGGTATATAAATGCATATCAACGAAGCTAAAATGGCTGTTTAGAGCGATTTCTTAATTTCGGGTTTCAAGGTAAACCCCAGTTCTAATGATCGAAATTTCGCTCATTTTTTTTAGAATAGACTCTTTGTTCTATATTCAGTAGGCATTATTCTGAGTTTAATTGCGAAAAAATAAACAGATGCGACCGCTAGAGCGATTTTTAAATTTTTGTTTCAGGTCAACTCCTACTCCTAATCCGTCCGTTTTTACTGTTTTTACTAACTTCCGAACTTGTTTTTTTTTACAAGTAATATCCCACGAATGATTTCCAATTTAATCTAGAGAATTGGAAAATCAAGAGTGGCATTGTTTAGGACTATTTAACGAATAAAATTAAGCTGTTTACTCCACAAAAAGATTATTTAAAACTACTATAGTTACTTTTAAAATATTATATATTTAATGTAAAACAGCGATGTTTGAAAAAAAATGAGAAACGATTGCTATGCTTCATTTGTTCATCACTGCAGCCAGATCATATTATTTATTGCCAAAGGACGCACAATATTGTAAGAATGCAACCCTAGTTGGAGACATTTATAATCAACATTAAGGTTATTAATTAATTTCTGATGTCCTATGATGTAAAATATGTCAATTAAATTTTCTGGAATGTAAATAATCCTAGGAAATAATAAGTTTAAGAAAGTGCAAGACAGTGGTTTTTTTGTGGTCTAAGAAATTGCTACAATTGTTTTATATCAAAATCCCGCAAGCACTAGCTGTTTACATTCGTGCACTATATATACAATCTGCACTGCAAAAAAATGCTATAATCTATTCAGAATGTAAAAAAGGAGGACCTGAATTTAAAAGTGATAATAAAATTAAAATGATAAAATCGAGGTGAAGAAAAGACTGTGAATGTTTGTAACATCAAAAATCATTGAAATGTCCATTGTCAAGCACTCTCATTTGGAGCATGAGTTAAATAGTCGAATTAATTCCTACGTGCCTAAGGTTGGTTCGGTCCATAAAACAAAAATTTGCGGCCCGCTGAAGCGATAATAGACATAATATTGTACATATAATCATGGTCATTTCCGTGTGTCTGCTCAATTTAGAATATGTGTAAAAACTTGATCAAAAACTTTTTATGAGAACCGCCTCCCTCGATAGCTTCATTTCTCAGGAATTCGTTAAAACTGAAACAAAACTATTTGGACGACCGATATGACATGCTCATTAATCGAAAAAAGGCACACATATTTACTCTGTATTTACGAATTCCCTCAGCACAGAGAAGTAAATTTAGAAACACAACTAAAGGAATGGCCATGAATATATTTTTCTCACAACACGTAGCAGAAATGTCCACCTGGTTCCGTAGTTTTAATAGATCCAATATACCACATGTTCCCTAATACAAAAACTGGTCACTTGAGACGACTTTATTAATAGGCCATACAAATTTATAACGTCCGTTTTTATAAAGGGTTCCCAGTAATGGTCCATAACAGATTTAGTGTAGACTATACAAAAAAAAATATACAAAAATAATGTTATACTTTTGAAAAATTACGAGAATACGTCGAGTTTTTTTAACAAAGTGGTAGGTATCACAATATGTATTGAATAAATAAAAAAAAATCGAAGTGTTTATACGATTTTTCATCATCATCATCATCATAGTACAAGAGAAAACACCATCCAAAAGTCTTTTGAGTGGGAACCCCATCCAAAAGTCTTTTGAGTGGACGGCCTGGTCTTCCTCTTCATGCCTGTTGTGACATCTTAACATTTGTTTGGTTATTCTGTGATCTTCCATTCGATGAATATGTGATATGTTCGTGTTGAAGACTTGAAAGTAAGTTTTGAAGTTCCTTAGGACAGGTTAATGGCCCGACGCTAAGTAGTCCAGTGGTAGGGCTGCTACCTTTTAGGCTCTCTGAGACAGACATTAGAATACTGCATTTACCCAGTACCCGATGGAAACGGTTATACCGCCGTGACTCGGCCGCACCAGAGCCCTCGTTTGTGAAAACGGGTTTGTACCACGAGAAGGTGAAGGATGAAAATTGGGTAGGAGAGGTTATACACACGTCACACCCCTTACAACCCTGATTTTTCATAAATATTTATTTAAATTTAACATTCTTAACAGTTATTTCAGTACACTGTATCAATTTGAATCCATTTTTAATTATTTTAAATTCAAATTTTAAAAGCAAAGGTAAGAAGCTAGAAATTTTTAGAAACTTTAGAAATAAATTAATTAAAACAAATTATGTTTGTACCTTTTGTTTATATATGTACTAGCTAATACCACCCGGGTGCGCTGCCTACGCCTAAATAAATAAAAACTTAATGTTCTCTTATGTTTAGTGTAAATGAGCTCGAAAAGACGAACAATTAATGGTACTTCTTATGTATAGTTGAAATAAGTAAAAAGGAAAAATTATTATAACTGTATATAGTAATTATTTTAAGATTACCCGTGCTGATTACCCGGTTTTTGCCCGGGAAGCTACTTATCCCGCATCTTCTTGGCATAAATGAGCTGAAAGACAAAATTCGTTTTTGTGAGTTATCATTAAAAGAACATCCGCCATGTACTGCTATGCTTGCACATGAATCTACGTACTTGTCCCGATCTTCTTGGCTCAATGAAAGAAAATTTGGTTGATAACAAGTTATCCGTAGAGATAAACTTTGCTGTCCCGCGGACTTTTTTTTGTAAGCTTTTTGAGATAATCAATTCTGTGTACATTAATTTTGTGTATTTGTTATGGTTTAGGCAGCGTAAGCCATTAAGCATCCAAAGAGCTTCCTTTCACGTTTTCCACTACAATTTCTCCTATTTTAAAGGGTTGAATACCACAACTCTCTAATAGCCTATGATCACCCGGAATCCCGAACAGTTTGGCAAAAAGCCCCATCACATGGATCAACGAATGGCCGGCATAAAGCAACGAACAAACAAACATTCATTTATATATATTAAATATAATAGCTGAACAAAATAGTAATAACTGTAGGTCGCGCAAGGGATTTTGAAGATGTCCTGACATAAATCCAATGGTAGAGCCTATCAAATATTGCTGAGCTGGAATTCCCTTCCTGCCACGTGTACAACAAAACAGTTCTCTACAAAACATTTACAGTCCATAGAGAATTATAGTGAGACGCGGATGTGTTGATTTAGATTTTAACCGTAGCTTTTTATAATATTTGTCCACTTGCTGTTGAAGTCTTAAAATCATGTGCAATGTGATGTGGTACCTCAGCCATTAAGCTGGTCTTCTCAACCTGGACCCGCTACTGATTGTAGCACCCAAATGCCTCACGAGCTGGGGGGCATCGGTCCCATACTGCAGAATTCCTGAGAAATTTCTTCCCCGTGGATACTCGAACCACGCAGGTCCCGTAGCTCTGCGCCATGGCATTTGCCTTAATCACATGCTACGGCGCGGGGAAGACTAAAAGGTTTAAATTAAATGACATTTAGTGGTATTTAAAACATTAAAGTGTGATTAAACAATACAGTGTGTATATAGATATATAGTGAATTACTTCTCCACGTAAAGATGTCCTAACTCCTGGCACTATCGAACCGGAGGTTCATGCCGCGCGGACATAACTCTCGGAAATCCCATCCTGAGCTAAGTTGTAACAATCAGTCCCCGTTAATCTAATCCCCAAATCTAGTTAATGTTATTCTCCCCCTCATTCTGGTCTACCACTGGAACATTTTCCCTCTGGGTTCTACAAGAAGCTTCCATGCACGTCTTTCATTCCCCATTCGTGCACATGTCCTGCTATCGCAATCTACGATAAAGAGTACCTATATTATTAATTTTTGTAGTGAGATATTAAATGTTACAGTGACGTATTTGAGGAAGTTAGCAATGCGTGTGGTCATTCTATTGGCTGAGACCTACTCTGGTAGTACAGGACCGCATCTAAGCTCCCTTCAAATTTCATCGTCAGGAATCATTGCTAGGGATAAATGGATAGTCTTAACAAAAAAAATATAGCATACTATCTTCCTTTTCTTAGAGTTGATTACGGCATTATACCACTCAGCTGAGAAACACGAGCACCATGATATGGTGCGCACCGTTTGCTCAAAAAACATTCATTGAACAAGTCTTCCGGGAATTTATGACGATGAGTACCAATTTTGAAGTTTTCGAACTGAAAAATACCACGACCAAATAAGGCTTTCCCATCCTAGTATATCCGGTTGTATACTAGAAAAAGCCCGCATGGAAATACATTAGTCTCTACTCAATTACTTCAATCACTGGTGACGCTGACTCACGTGAGCAATTGCTGAGATCGAATTAACGGCGACTTGCCGGTCACCGCATGAAATTTGACGTTTTTTCGAATAGTGGCAACGAATTACCCAGAATTCCAGCGATAAAACCATTTCGTTATTTTCGTCTGCTATAGAGACGCATTTACGCTTGCGTCCCGCAAATAATACCGTATACAACGACGTCTCGTCCCGCAATAGTACGGCCGATTCTCCTGGTTCTTCTATTGATTATTTGGTGACTCTATCAAATTCCTCTCTCCGCGTATACCGAAATCATGATCGAAGTCTCAAGGTCCGACTCTGGATAAAGCTGCAGTTCAACTACATCGGTTACCATCGGTTCCCTCGGATTTTCCGCGATAATTTCTATCTTGAGCTATGATCTTAAGGTACCCGCGTACCTGCTACAATTATTACCGCAGGAATAGATGTCTATAGCAAATGTATTGGATACAACTTTCTCAGCAAAGACGCTTTATTGTCTAATGCGTTCAAAACATTCCACCCTAAGTCTCTCTTTTGAGGCGAATGGACCACTGAACCACCGATGACACTGTAGAGAAATACGCAAACTGCATTAGCTTGAGTAGTGACTCGGGCAAGAAAGTACTCTATCTCATATGGAATGCCACTGAATCATCCAATTCAGATGCAAATCGTGTGATCGCATACGGGGTCGTTTGAGAGGCAATGAAATAAGGATGAACAGTACTTAACAAACAAGATAAAACATGTTGTAACCCACAACCAACAATAGAAGAACTAGAAGTGGCCGCGTTACAAAAAAATTACTGTAACTTATTAAAACAACAGCGTCCAAAACACAAGCTGCCACATACCACTCACAGTGTTCCACCACAACTTTAACATACAGTGTATCAAAACTTTCCGGAGAATCCGCCTAAGTAATTTATGCTTTTAAAAAATTAAAGGAAATAGTAACTGATTTTCCTGCTTCCGGATAAATTCTCCTATCGAGTAGTTGTATATACGGTATATTATTTATTCATTTGTTTAGCCTGGTGGAGTTAAGGCCAGGTTGCCTTTTTTATACTCACCAGACAAAATATTTACATTCAAATACAAATTCACATAATAGAGTACTAAACGATTATTGGCCAACTGAACATAATAAAAATAAAACCTAATAATGCAATAAAGTTTCAAGATAACAAATCAAACTAAAAAATAATGTATCTAAGGAAAGTTACTCCCTCTAATGATATGAAAAAAAACTAGGAAAGGAAACAACTGTAATGAATTAATCTATCGCTAACTGTATAATTATATAAAGATTTAAGGTAGAAAATTCGATAAATAAATATAATTTTTATTAAACAAAAGAAAACCAAATTATAATTGTAAAAAGAATACTATTAGTGAGATGTTTGGTCAATTGTTGATAGATTTTTTTTTTCAATTTGTTTCTAAGAGTTAAGGGCTTGAATGGGTGAAAAGAACTCCTGTTCTAACAAGATAATTGTAAAATTTTTGAGTAAAATCCAAAATTTCTGTAAGAAAACGAAGAACCATGGCGTTTAGAGGAAGATCCGTGAAGACCAAATTCATTTTAGAAAATCAAGATAGAACAGGTGTCAAGTTTCAAATATTTGGGCTTGATGTTGCTACATGGGAAAGAGATATTGACTGCAAAATAATAATTTCGACGGTGTGTGGAACATCAGAGACATTCAAAAAAAATTAGAAAAGAAACCAAGATAAAAATGTATAAGGTAATGGCGGTTCCCCATATGTATGGATTGAAACTTGACCTCCAGTGAAAAAAGAAGGATAGAATACAGACGGCAGAGATCGGTCTAAGACAAGTAAAAGGATGTACAAGACTTGATAGAATAGAAATGCAGAATATAAGAGAAGAATTGAAATACAGCCTTTATGCTAAAGTCACGAAATACAGACAGAAATGGATGATCACATGGAGGAAGAAGTAAGGAGAGATAGCCTTGGTTAGCCAGAAATGACAACAAGAGAAGGCGTGATGTTGGAAGACCAAGAAGACGTTGGGCTGGATGCAAAATATGAAGTCGAAACGGGCCAATTGCCTATCCCGGGAGAGATGATGATGATGATGATTTGAGTAATAGGTAGTGTGTTGAGACAAATGGAATAAAGGACGATGTACTGAGGGGAATCGTGGGCCTAATTTAACTGAATAAGAGAGTCCATCGAATCGGTTGATAAATAAGTTAGTTATGACGTGTTAGTATTTTATAGAAAGAGGGGATGGGCGTTCTTCTATCTTATAGACGAGCCACACAGGTACAAAGAAAACAATGATAGTAATAACCAAAATTATGAAACACCTCGCCCAATACAAAGGCAAATAGTACACGCCTGTAGACTATAAATCGTAGCAAGACCAGTACTCTTATAAAGACAAGTGATTGTGGATATCATCAAATCATAGCTAAAGAGATCGAACTTCATAAGATCGCCAGCACGTTATACCCGGGGATCACAAAAAAAAGTAAGTTGCCATGCAAGAACTTCATTAAGAATCAGTTATCCATTTTTAATCGAAGAGTAGCAAAAAACAAATATAATTTGTTCAAAAAAGTAAATCCGTGCATTTTTTTCCAACGAGATATATTAGGAGACAAATCGCTGAAATACAACGTAATGTTTTCAGAAAAATAAACGGTTTGTAGCTTTCTAGAAGAGAAAATCTATACGAAAACAAGTGTAACTAAATTAGTATGGTTCAAAACTTCAGTGTAGAGAAAAGAGCGCCCTAAACCTCTGGTTAGGGAAACAGGGCTTACAAGATTACAAGAAAAAATCGGTAAAATGTGCAAAAAATTTACTTTTTTACTATTTCGGCATAAAAAAAAAAAAAATGTATCGAAAACAAAACAAAAATAAGACGTAAGGGAGCAAACTCGGGGAAAACGAAAAGCAACCCAACAAAATATAAAAAGGTTTAATATTTTATAAATACAAAAATTAGTACCACACGGTCAAAATGGACACATAGCGACATCTATTCTGCTTCCGGGGGAAGTTTGCTCCTTTGTAAATATGTGTTTTCATTCGTGAAGAAGATACCGTTACAATTATAATAATAATAATAATAATAATAATATAATAATAATAATAATAATGAATAATAATAAATACAATACTAGCTTTTATTTACCTGGCACATAAGTAAACAATAGGCCTACTTTTGATTAACTGTCCCGCGCCGTAGCCGAGTGGTTAGGCCTTGGCGCAGAGCTACGGGACTTGCGCTGGTTCGAGTCTCCGTGGGGGAAGAAATTTTCATCATGGTATGCTTCGGCCAGTGGGGACCGGTGCCCCCCAGCATCGTGAGGCATTTTGGGTAGCTACACTAAGTAGCGGGCCAGGTCGGGAAAAACCACTATAACGGCTGGGGGACTCCGACTGCTGACACACGTCACCCCAAAACATTGGCTGAATGAGCATCTACCTCCGTGATTAACATATGTGGATATTAGGCCCAGCCGGCTGGTAGGCTAAGGGCCATCTAGGCCTGGTCCCGCGCAGGGAGTTTTAGTTTTGATTAACTAACCTAATTAACTCACTGTCACTATCAAATATATGGTACGCCTCACCGCCGCAAGGAAATACACCCCTATCCCTGAGCTAATGTTCCAATAATCCCCTGTATAATCTACTTCCCTCAAAATCATGATTAATTTTAGTATCCCCATCTCATGCTTGGTCTGCTCACTGGGTGTTTACCCTCTGGTTTTCAACAGTACTTCCATGTCCATCCTTTTCACTTGTCCCTTCGTGTCAAATGGTGTTACCCCTCTGGTTTTCCCAACAGTACAATTCCATGTCATCCTTTATTTCCCATTCGTGTCACATGCCCTGCCCATCGAAGTCCACAAAGACCTTATTATATCTGTTTCCCATATTATATATATGTTAAGCTCAAGCCATGTAATCATTCCCAATTCGCCTGTCCGGTCATATCTCTTTGCGCTCCAAAAATGTTCTTAAATATTTATTCTCAAATATTCGTAACCTTTTCTCCTCCCTTAAAGTCCATATTTCGCATCCATATAATAGAAACTGGGAGAAAATGTTTATATATCTTAGTTTAGCGTGTCTTGGGAAAGTTGGGAAAAGAGTCCCTGTAATGCATAATAGCAAGCATTTCCAGAATTGACCATGTTTAATTTCTTCTACACTTCATTCCTACTTGTAATTATTGTTCCAGATATTTGAATTCAGCTACTTCTTCAAAATCTCCGTCGATTGAATTGACATTTAAACTATCCATTCACATCAACACTTTAAACCCATATTAAAGAACGTTGAGGTATGTTATAAGATATTAAATATAAAAATTTTACCTGGTAAATCAGCCGTCATCAATTAAATTTAAAACTTATCAATTGGAGGCCTTCCAAAACAATGTTTCATTTCTGCATTTAAACTTAAAATTCAGAGGATGAAACATTGTTTTTGAAAGGCCTCCATATTAGAACACTTGACTGAAGTTTTAATAATTTAGTTGAGGACGACTGCTTATCAGTCAGCCCTACCACTTTTATATTTAATATCTCCATTTCCATTATATATTGGCCTTTTATTGTGTTACCATAATATTGGTGTTTAAAGTTAATACCTGATAAAACCAGGTACGATTTTAAACAAGTTGCGCTGAAATTAACATTCATCTTTTTTGTTAACAACCCGGGAAAGGGGAATAATAATTATTACCTTGCCCCGTTCGCTTTGCCCGGTTTGTGGTCATCAAGATCGAACAGGTTACAAATGTCGAAATAAAATACAGCAGCATTCGATTGTTGTGGGAGAACAACAATTTTATATACTTTCAGTTTAAGTTTTTTTTTTTCTTTAGAAGTTGAGTCGACATGAGTCCCTGTAAACCAAAATAGCAATCTTTCCAGAATTGAGCACCTCATTCCTGTTTGCAATTATTGTTTCCTAATTATTTGAATTCACCATTTCTTCAAAATTTCACTCAATTTGTCTTTAAGTGTCCATTTTCATTATTCTTAATATCTTTAATTTCTGTCGGACCATGCACATTTACAATTACAAAATAATGTCATTTACCCTTTAAAAGAAGAAAAATTGAATCAAATATAAATTTAGATTACTTTTAGTAGTCAGTGGGAATAGTAATAGTAATTTTACGTGCAATATCAAGAGTATTTAAAGGTATCAGCACTATAATGGGTAAATTTTACGTATAATGACAAACGGTTGTGGGGATGTGTGCAGGATTATTTGAAACCAATTACCTGGTGTTGTTACATGCATAGATTTGTAAACATTCCAACGCTAATTCGCAGAACAAGCGCAAACCAAATTAGAGTCAGTCTAATGTAAAACAATTGAGACACAATGCACATAGCAAATCGGTGTCCGTTTTAAAAATCTGCAGTTAGAACCTCTTCCAAGGCTTAGAAAGCAATTGGGCCTACCAGCAGGGAAGTTCACACAGCTTCAAATGGAGTATAATCCATCCATTCAATAATTTATTTTATTTAATATATAGCTAATCCCGAAGGAATGGGGCTCTTCAGGGTTATTCTCGGGAAAATGTTTTTTGAAAAAAATGTTTACAGATCTTCGACGATCATTCTTACACTCTAATTCAACCCAGGAAATTACTACAGACCTTACGGGCTAAGCCCATGTCCCCCACGTACAGGGGGGTAGATGTTGCCAAACCCATAATAACAGTATTTGTTTAGGGAGGGGAGGAGGGACAAGGTTAGCAGTACTTTTTTCTAAATCAATGTACTATACATTAAAAAAAAACATATTTCTTTTACGGCATGCAGACTAGTTTTATAGTATATATGAGAATCGACACTTTCACACAGGACAGTACAGGTCCGCACAAGTAACTTTTTTTTTAAGAGTAGGTGGCTTGGACGGCTACAACTTACAACTCTATACCTGCTGTTTTATTTAATGATTTCTCTCAAGAAGATACCGTTAAAATGGCACCCCAGTTCCCTATTTCAAGCACACAGTAACTTCCTGGGTTGAATCTGACTGTAGTAGACAGCGAAAATGAACATGGCCACAATATATACACATACACGACCACATATATTTGAGAGAGAGAGAGGAGGGGGGTAGGGGTGTTCGTTAATGCTCTTGCGGCCGAAATGTTTGTTTCATAGAAACAAAACAATGGTATATAGCAATTCATTTCTTCTTTTTCTTCGGCCTTTCCCCACTTATAGGTTTGCCGTTTTCAGTTTCCAATTATTTATATCATTCCAATCTCCTTCCAAATTCTCTATCATCCATTTGAAGACGGAGTTCTCTTCATGCCCCATGTTGTAGTAAACATTTTGAAGATCGGTCTGTGTCCCAAAATGGATTACTGGTTCAGGTTGGATTTAATGTTCTGTACAGCTGGATTCTCTTCTCGGGGTCGGAAGTTGGTACACTGGATAGGAAAACACTTCAATGTCACAAAAAATGTTAAATGTAGAAATAAATGCACATTTATTCACTTCTTAAGTTCCCAGCAGATTAGGTAAATGCAGGTAGTATTATTCTTCACCGTCAATTAAAATAAATTCTTCCCTTTTATTAAATTTAATTATTCTTCTTTTATAATTTTAAATGTTACTTTAATCAGTCATTTTTTTCTTGAATTAAATATTACATTTTGTTAGGGGAGCTCTAATTGCTTCTATCCTTGATGAAAGTTTTACACAGAATGAATGGTGTTATTCTTTTATAATTTTAAACAACATTATTATATTAAATTGTGTTATTTTTAATTTCTATTGGTTTATAGTTCTTTAAATATAAGGTTTAATTTAATTTGTTAAATAAGAAAGTTAATTATTTTAATATCCAATTAGAATTTACTTTACTTTCATTTAAACATATGAAGTTATGCAGGTGTTTTTATTACAGTTATAATATAAGGATTTATAATTTTGACAACAATGAATTAAAATTAAAACAATTTTTAAAAGCATTCTTTACAAAAACCGTTATCTAGTAAAATTTCTTTAATTATTATTAAGACATTTTATTCAACAATAACTAACAAGGATTATTTAGATGTTTTATTTATTTATTTAAGTTATATTTATATATTAAAAAGACTTTTAAAATACAAAATTAGTAACTTTAACTTTCATATTTATTATATTAAAAACCTGCTATACATTATAATTCTGACGTAAGTTTTCCATTTTCATCTTGGTCTGCCAGTTTCTTTCTTCCTCCGGAGGGTGACCAGTGGTATATATTTTTTGGCCATCTTTCATCTTCCATTCTCTGTACATGGCCATACCATTTAAGAGTTTGATTTTCAATCCTCTTAACAACAGATGTGTTCACATTCATTCTTCTCTAAAGTCATGCATTTCTTATTTTATTCTGTCTTGTTTTTTGAAGGCTTCTTCTAAGATAATCAATTCAACTCTTCTAATTTTATTCTTTTGTAATTCCGTCAAAGACCAAGTTTCACTTCATTATAAGGAAAGTAAAGTCGAGTTCATTAACCAGCAAAAACGGATTATTGGGTTACTATTTCACATAAACGAAAGTCTAAAAATCGCTATATAGTCGTAATTTGTAATGTTTCGCAACAAACCTCAATACACGCTATCAAAATAAACGGAGGAAGGTATTCTTAAAAAATCTGCGAAATCCGATCAAGAATTGAAACACGAAATTAGTAACTGACTCTAGTAAACGCCATGTTCAATTCGTTGCAATGTATACTATACAATTTAATTAGGATTGTATAATCTAACTTAATTTTGCAGATATTATCTTAGGTGATCAAATTTTCATTCAGTATTTGATGTTAGAGTTAATAGTGATTATCATATTCTAATGTAACATTATGTTTGTCCTGGTGAACGGGAGAAGGCCACATGACCGTAACTCCACAGCAAAATAAATAATAAGAGCATATAAACATTTAAATTGACAACGTACCGTATCTTGTATGAAACATTTATTCAATTTATTTAACTCCACAGACAAAATAAATAATAAGAAGAGCATATAAACATTTAAATTGACAACGTACCGTATCTTGTATGAAACATTTATTCAATTTATTTAACTCCACAGACAAAATAAATAATAAGAAGAGCATATAAACATTTAAATTGACAACGTACCGTATCTTGTATGAAACATTTATTCAATTTATTTAACTCCACAGACAAAATAAATAATAAGAAGAGCATATAAACATTTAAATTGACAACGTACCGTATATTGTATGAAACATTTATTCAATTTATTTAACTCCACAGACAAAATAAATAATAAGAAGAGCATATAAACATTTAAATTGACAACGTACCGTATATTGTATGAAACATTTATTCAATTTATTTAACTCCACAGACAAAATAAATAATAAGAAGAGCATATAACATTTAAATTGAGAACGTACCGTATCTTGTATGAAACATTTATTCAATTTATTTAACTCCACAGACAAAATAAATAATAAGAAGAGCATATAAACATTTAAATTGACAACGTACCGTATATTGTATGAAACATTTATTCAATTTATTTAACTCCACAGACAAAATAAATAATAAGAAGAGCATATAAACAATTTAAATTGACAACGTACCGTATCTTGTATGAAACATTTATTCAATTTATTTAACTCCACAGACAAAATAAATAATAAGAAGAGCATATAAACATTTAAATTGACAACGTACCGTATATTGTATGAAACATTTATTCAATTTATTTAACTCCACAGACAAAATAAATAATAAGAAGAGCATATAAACATTTAAATTGACAACGTACCGTATATTGTATGAAACATTTATTCAATTTATTTAACTCCACAGACAAAATAAATAATAAGAAGAGCATATAAACATTTAAATTGACAACGTACCGTATCTTGTATGAAACATTTATTCAATTTATTTAACTCCACAGACAAATAAATAATAAGAAGAGCATATAAACATTTAAATTGACAACGTACCGTATCTTGTATGAAACATTTATTCAATTTATTTAACTCACACAGACAAAATAAATAATAAGAAGAGCATATAAACATTTAAATTGACAACGTACCGTATATTGTATGAAACATTTATTCAATTTATTTAACTCCACAGACAAAATAAATAATAAGAAGAGCATATAAACATTTAAATTGACAACGTACCGTATATTGTATGAAACATTTATTCATTTATTTAACTCCACAGACAAAATAAATAATAAGAAGAGCATATAAACATTTAAATTGACAACGTACCGTATCTTGTATGAAACATTTATTCAATTTATTTAACTCCACAGACAAAATAAATAATAAGAAGAGCATATAAACATTTAAATTGACAACGTACCGTATCTTGTATGAAACATTTATTCAATTTATTTAACTCCACAGACAAAATAAATAATAAGAAGAGCATATAAACATTTAAATTGACAACGTACCGTATCTTGTATGAAACATTTATTCAATTTATTTAACTCCACAGACAAAATAAATAATAAGAAGAGCATATAAACATTTAAATTGACAACGTACCGTATCTTGTATGAAACATTTATTCAATTTATTTAACTCCACAGACAAATAAATAATAAGAAGAGCATATAAACATTTAAATTGACAACGTACCGTATCTTGTATGAAACATTTATTCAATTTATTTAACTCCACAGACAAAATAAATAATAAGAAGAGCATATAAACATTTAAATTGAGAACGTACCGTATCTTGTATGAAACATTTATTCAATTTATTTAACTCCACAGACAAAATAAATAATAAGAAGAGCATATAAACATTTAAATTGACAACGTACCGTATATTGTATGAAACATTTATTCAATTTATTTAACTCCACAGACAAATAAATAATAAGAAGAGCATATAAACATTTAAATTGACAACGTACCGTATATTGTATGAAACATTTATTCAATTTATTTAACTCCACAGACAAAATAAATAATAAGAAGAGCATATAAACATTTAAATTGACAACGTACCGTATCTTGTATGAAACATTTATTCAATTTATTTAACTCCACAGACAAAATAAATAATAAGAAGAGCATATAAACATTTAAATTGACAACGTACCGTATCTTGTATGAAACATTTATTCAATTTATTTAACTCCACAGACAAAATAAATAATAAGAAGAGCATATAAACATTTAAATTGACAACGTACCGTATCTTGTATGAAACATTTATTCAATTTATTTAACTCCACAGACAAAATAAATAATAAGAAGAGCATATAAACATTTAAATTGACAACGTACCGTATCTTGTATGAAACATTTATTCAATTTATTTAACTCCACAGACAAAATAAATAATAAGAAGAGCATATAAACATTTAAATTGACAACGTACCGTATCTTGTATGAAACATTTATTCAATTATTTAACTCCACAGACAAAATAAATAATAAGAAGAGCATATAAACATTTAAATTGACAACGTACCGTATATTGTATGAAACATTTATTCAATTTATTTAACTCCACAGACAAAATAAATAATAAGAAGAGCATATAAACATTTAAATTGACAACGTACCGTATCTTGTATGAAACATTTATTCAATTTATTTAACTTCACAGACAAAATAAATAATAAGAAGAGCATATAAACATTTAAATTGACAACGTACCGTATCTTGTATGAAACATTTATTCAATTTATTTAACTCCACAGACAAAATAAATAATAAGAAGAGCATATAAACATTTAAATTGACAACGTACCGTATCTTGTATGAAACATTATTCAATTTATTTAACTCCACAGACAAATAAATAATAATAGAAGAGCATATAAACATTTAAATTGACAACGTACCGTATCTTGTATGAAACTTTATTCAATTTATTTAACTCCACAGACAAATAAATAATAAGAAGAGCATATAAACATTTAAATTGACAACGTACCGTATCTTGTATGAAACATTTATTCAATTTATTTAACTCCACAGACCAAATAAATAATAAGAAGAGCATATAAACATTTAAATTGAGAACGTACCGTATCTTGTATGAAACATTTATTCAATTTATTTAACTCCACAGACAAAATAAATAATAAGAAGAGCATATAAACATTTAAATTGACAACGTACCGTATCTTGTATGAAACATTTATTCAATTTATTTAACTCCACAGACAAAATAAATAATAAGAAGAGCATATAAACATTTAAATTGACAACGTACCGTATCTTGTATGAAACATTTATTCAATTTATTTAATAGTTCAATAAATTATGGAAACGTTATTCGGTAGATATTATTTAAATTCGTGTCAAATGATAAAATATACTATACATAGGTAATAACTTACAGTTATGCTTAATTTATTTTCACTGCATTCCGACACTTTTAAATAAGGGTGACATGAGAAATTGAATTTCTCCAATTTAACAAAAGAAACATACATTCCGTAAACCAGCAAAATAGAAACATAAATTAGGCCTGATAAGGAATTCGCCTAGTTTACGCAAATCTTGCGTGACCTTATTACATGTGAAAGTAGGCTTCAGATTCCAATATGTCAATCACAGAAGTCGATCATCCACCCGATATAGGTGGTGACTTGTGGGCAGTACATCATATCCCTCAGCCGTTATAACCTCTATCCACCATAACCCATTGACAATATCGAACTTGGAGGTTCCTGGCTGCGCAGACATTACCTCTCCATACATCCCTATCCTGAATATCTACAAAAACATTCCCATTTAGTTCGCGTAGGCTACCTCAATCCATGGTTAATGTTATTCTACTGTATCATTCTTGATCCACCCGCTGATCGCTTCTTCTTTCTGATTTTCCTTAAATTTCATTCCTCACTTGTGCTAAATGCCTATGAGACTTAACTATGTTATTAAAATGAAGTTTCCCTTAAAGATAAATCAGTTCACCATCGTGTAGTTTTCTCCATACACCTATCTGTTCGTCTCTCTTTGGCCCAAAATTTCCTACACGTTACATTCCTAAATACTAATATTTACTCCTCATATTAGTAAGTGACCTTGTTTAGTATCTAAATTTACATAAATAAATATGAACAGTCACGGTACAATTTGCAGTTCATAATGCCAATTGATAGTACTGATTGAATCAGCTCCATTTGTTTCTCTGTTACCAGTAACATTGCAAATGGCTGACTACACATTCATAACTGCGAGTTTATGCAATGAACAATGTTTAGTCAGCGCATAATTTGGATATATTTCATTCGTATTTAACCTAGAGACAGTTATAATAACTTAGCACTTACTTACTTACTTACTTACTCACTGGCACTATCGAACCCGTAGGTGCATGACCGCACGGACATAAGCTCTCCATACATCCCTATCCTGAGCCAATGCATTCCAATCATTCCCTGTATAATCCACTTCCCTCAAATCATAGTTAATGTTGTTCTCCCACCTCATTCTTGGTATACCAACTGGGCGTTTTCCTTCTGGCTTTCCTACAAGAAGTTTCCATGCACGTCTTTCATTCCCCATACGCGCAACATGTCCTGCCCATCGCAGTCTACGAGACTTAACTGTTATTAGATCTAGCTTTCTATAAAGACCATGTAGTTCATTGTTATGTAGTCTTCTCCATTCACCTGTCTGTTCATCTCTCTTTGGTCCAAAAATGTTCCTAAGTACTTTATACAGCGTCTATCACTCGGGATTAATATATAAGCCGAAAAAAGAGAGTTCTATATCGACTGAAGAAACGAGAAAATGCTTTAAATTTGGAATGAGCCGACAGGCAATTCAATTCCATCTTCATTGTAATTTTCTATAAAAATGTTAATGGCAGCGAATAATGTCTTCAGTTCAGTGCTTTTCTACAGCAAAATGTCGAATTTACTTTTCATTTTTTCCAGCAAGCACCTGCCTTGCTGTATTCAATAGCTCAAATTCTTCACGCAGAGGCTTCCCATTGCTTTCAAAATCAGTTATCAAGTTTGCAATGAACGTAAAATGAGATTTGATGTACAAAGAAACATTTTCAATTTCCTTGGCTTCGGATACACAAAATGCAACATCCAGTAATTTTCCAACAATTTCCTTTAATTTCTTCCATTTGTTCCCAATAGCAGTCCACCGCCCTTGGTCATGTTCTCTAACAATTGAGGACAGGAGAGATTTGTCGAAAACTCTGCATTCTTAATGGAACATTCGCAAATACTTCCTTCACAGAAGAGATAACGCAATTACTTTTGGAAATTGCATTCGAATCTGCTCATTACTCGAAGTAGGGTAGTTCATGTGCCAATCAAAACATACAAACAACTTAAAAATAGGTTGTAACGTCAAAATACGAGTTTTTATGTGTTAAAATACTACTTCAATTACATCCGAACAGCCTATGATAAACCTAAATACTATATCTCAAACGTATATATGTTAAAGACAAAAAAAAAAGTTTCTTTTTTCCATAAAATCCACCGTCTACACATGAGGACGTAGGCTTCTTCATTAGCCTATATTTATTATTATTTCAAGTTTTATTTTGAATAAACCTATATACGGAAAGTGTTTTGCAGACCCTATTTATTTATTAAAAATAAAATAATCATAAGCAATGCCACGAGTGATTTCCAATTTATCTAGAGAATTTGGAAATCAAGAGTGGCATTTGTTAGGACTATTTAACGAATAAAATTAAGCTCTTTACTCACAAATCATTATTTAACTATAGTTATTTTAAAATATTTATATATTTAATGTAAACGGCGATGTTTGAAAACAAATGAGAAGCGATAGGCACGCTTCATCTGCTTCTTTTGTCTATCACTTCAACTCAACCAGATCATACTATTTATTGCCAAAGGAACGCAATATTGTAAGAATGGTCTCTAGTGGAGAAAAATGAAACAAATCAAAAAGTATATAATAATTCATTTCTGATGCCGTATGATGTAAATATGACAATTATATTTTTCTGGATTGTTACGTGGGAAAAAATACATTTAAGAAAGTGCAACCAGTGGTTTCTTTTTTTGGTGGTATAATAAATTGCTACAAATGTTTTTATATTAACTCCCGCATGCGGCATGTGTTGACATTCATGCACTATATATACAATCTGGTAGCCGTATTTCTCTCAGGCTCAGTCACTGCAAAATAATGGTCAGACCTGTTCAGAATATTAAAAAAGGAGGAACCTTCTTTAATATGGTAATTATAACACTGATAAATATTTCGTGAAACACGACTCTGATTGGTTGTAAAACAAAAATCATTGAAACGTGATTGGCCATTGAGTCCCATTTGGGGCATGAGTTAAATAATCATCGTAACCTAACATATAAAAAATAATGCTTGTTTGTTCGTACTTTATGAGCGGCTATACCATTGATCCGATTGTGATGGGGCTTTTTGAAAAATGTTCAGGAGATTCCCGGGATGAACATAGGCTATAAGAGAGTTATGACACTCAACTCCTACACCCTTAAAAATCGCCCTTTGTAGTGGAAAACGTGAAAAAAGTAGCTCTTTGGACGCTTAAATGGCTTACGCTGCCTAAGCCATAACAAATACACAACAGTAATATACACAGAATTGAATATCTCAAAAAGCTCTACAGAAAGGTCCGCGATCGCATATGTTTATCTCTTACGGATAACTCACAATAACCATTTTTGTCTTTCATTGATGCCAAGAAGTATGTAGATTCCTGTGTAAGCATAGCAGCACATGGCGGGTATTCTTTTACGGATAATTCACAATAACGAATTTTGTCTCTTAGCTCAGTTATGCCAAGAGGATCGAGATAAGTAGATTCCCGGGCAACACTGGATAATCAGCACGGGGAATCTTAAAATAATTACGATACACATTTATAATTATTTTTCATTTTACTTATTCAACTAATCATAAGAAGTACATTAATTTTTGTCTTTCAGCTCATTATGCCAAGAAGATCGGGATGAGTAGATTCCCGGACAACGCCGGGTAAACAGCACGAGGTATCCAAAAATAATGACGATATACGTTTTTCTCTTCACTTATTTAACTAAACATAAAACACGTTATTTTCGTATTTCAGCTCATTTATGTCAAGAAGATCGGGATAAATAGATTCCCGGGCAACGCCGGGTAATCAGCACGGGGTATCTACAAAATTTAAATTTATAATTATTTTTCCTCTTATTTTAGTAAAACATAAAAACAAATTAATTTTTATTCATTTAGGCGCAGCACCGCACGCCTGGTATTAGCTAGTATTAAATAAATATATGTACAGTGCAAGAGTTGAAAATGTTTTATAAATTCGTTTCGAAATTCAGACATCCGCCATGCTATTAAACTCATTCCTAAAATCTCACCTTCAAACCTTTCAGAATAAAAAAGAAACATAAAACAAAAGAATGTTTACAGCGGTGTAGCCAATAGTCTGGTGAATGTTACTACGATAAGAGTTGACAGTTGTATTTAACGTTTGTCAGGCACAAGACATCAGAATGACGGAACTGGAACGTCTGGTTGATAACAATGCAGTGAATACATCCACACCACGTGTCTAATTATTCCACGTGTACACAGTATGATCGTATCGATTATTCAGAGAAACATTACTATGGAAATCAGGGAAAACTGCAAAATTTCAAGATAACATAAAACTTATTTTTGTACGATAGTGCGTTCTGTTGTACTTAGGAATGGCAACAATAATTGAATGTTCAATGTCCTAAATTTCGAAGTTGCCAATAACTAAATAACTATACTGTAATATTACAAATTACCTACCTAGGACTGGAAGTAAAACATCTGGGAAAAGGAGGGCAATTTCTACATCAAAAATTAAAAAGATAACTGCAATTTAAAAAAATCGGAGGGAAAATGATAATCGGGCAGAATTGTCAAATCAAATCCAAATCGTGTTTACTGCAATGTTTGTTTTCTCTCAACGTAACCAAATATATTAGATTTAATTAACAAAATAAAGATACATTCCATAAACAGCAAACTCGTGCCGTAAATTCGATGTTCTGAGGAATTCGTTTGGTTTACGCTATTTCAGCGAGAACGACTTAATTGTTTTCTGCGCGTTATTTTTATATTCCGTCATTCAGTCAAATCTTCGACTGCTTTGTAGTGGTGGAAAGAAAATTATATCTTGCGCGATAGTGTGTTTTGCCGTACTTACAGCAACGGCGACCATGATTGAAAGTTTAACTTCCTACATTTCGGGATTGCCAACATAAATAACTATACTCTAATATTACACAAAGAAATTAAACATAGGCTCAATTCTGGAAATGCATGCTATTATGCATTGCAGAGACTCTTGATGTCCCAACTCCTTTCAAAAAACGTTAAACTGAAAATATATAAAACTATTATTCTACCAGTTATATTATATGGGTGCGAAACATGGACTCTTACTTTAAGAGAGAAAAGGAGATTACAAGTATTTGAGAATAAAGTACTTAGGAAAATTTTTGGACCAAAGAGAGATGAACAGACAGGTGAATGGAGAAGACTACTTAACAATGAACTACATGGTCTTTATAGGAAGCCAGATATAATAAGAACAGTTAAGTCTCGTAGACTGCGTTGGGCAGGACATGTTGCACGTATGGGAAATGAAAGACTTGCATGGAAGCTTCTTGTAGGAAAGCCAGAGGGAAAACGCCCAGTTGGTAGACCAAGAATGAGGTGGGAGAATAACTAACTATGATTTGAGGGAAGTAGATTATACAGGGAATGATTGGAAAGCATTAGCTCAGGATAGGGATGTATGGAGAGCTTATATTGGTGCGGCCATGAACCTATGGGTTCGATAGTGCCAGTGAGTAAGTAAGTAAGTAATATTACATTTACACCCACGTGCGGGAAGTAAAACCACTGCCCTCTATGTATACTACTATCTATACAAAAAATATCCAAAAGCAGAGTTAATATACATTATACTAAACAAATCACTGCATTTTAAAGGAACTGAACTTTATTTGAAACAATATAAAACAATAAATACGTACATACGGCCTTTTTATTAATAATAATAATAATAATAATGGTCTCACGACCTCCTGTACTTTCAACTAATAGCCATTGCCCCCACTCAATTAACGTTACTCAATTGTTTATAATGAACGCACATATTTTCCAACAAAGATGTTATTATTTTGAAAACACTATCGCGCAAAAAAATAATGTACACGCATGTTTGTGAAGTGTTTTACAGAATCTCGGAAATTAAAAAACCTCGCTGTCGCTTGGTTTTTAAAATGTTTCCTCAATTGTGTAAATACCACTTCCCAACCTTGCATCGTAATATACTATTGTCACGAAATCAAACACTTGGCAGTGGTTAATGAGAATATTGCATTCGATTAAACTACTAGACGATAGTAAGGCAGCTATACAATATTAAATAATTTATTTTTCTCGGCAACTAAACTGAGTCTATGTCATTAATAGTTATTTGTTCGTATGTTTCTATCTTGTACATTTTATATTTCATTCGCTAAACCTGGATTAAATCAAAATATATTGTAAATGACTATTTAACTCATGCCACAAATGCTAGTCAATGACCAATCACGTTTCAATGAATGTTGTTTTACAACCAATAACAGTCATGTTTCACCTCGCTCTTTATCGATTTCTCTTTATCAGCTCCTGCTTTTGTGATAAAGAAAGCTCCTCCTTTTTAATGTTCTGAACAGGTCAAAGCATTATTTTTCTCCAACAATTACATTGAATATAGCAAATAATGAAAAGATTCCTTCATTTTACTAGCAAATAATGAAAAGATTCCTTCATTTTACTGAGTTGTTTACTAAAAAAATAAATGAATAACCCGTAATGTTGATTATGATATATAGTTTGATGTGTTTCATTATTTCTCCACTTGGGTGCACTCTTACAATATTGCGATCTTATTTGGCAATAAATAATATGATCAAGCAGCAGTGAATGAACATAACCTCACATTTTTTATTTGTTTTCAAACATCGCCGTTTACATTAAATATATAAATATTTTAAAATAACTATAGTTAAAAAATGATTTGTGAGTAAACAGCTTAATTTTATTCGTTAAATAGTCCTAACAAATGCCACTCTTGATTTCCAAATTCTCTAGATAAATTGGAAATCATTCGTGGCATTACTTATGATAATTATATTGTGTCTACCGCTATGGTCTCGAGGTAGCGTGCTGCCTTGTTACGCAGCGGGCCCGGGTTCGATCCCCGGTAGGGTCAGTTTTTCTGGGTGAGGTTTTTATCGGGGGTTTTCCTCACCTGTAAGACAAATGTCAGGAAAATTTTAAGGCCCAAACTTCAGAAGTGGGTTACAATTACGCCAATACTTGGAGAGAACACTAGAAATGTCGAAATGACAATCTGGGGTATTGAATAAAAAAAAGCCACTGGTGATGTGATCTAATACTAGCTAATACTAACAAAAACATGGAATACAATAAAATTAAAATAATATAAAAAATAAATAAAACTTCCTAGATGATTATTTACAAAATGCTGAATATAGTTGTTATGCAGATAATGATCTTAAGATATCAGTTAATTTGGATTTAAATAATTATCTATCGGCTCAGCGCAGAACCCGAAGCATGTAGAGTGCAATGCGAGGCATTAAAACACATATATATTTGTTCTCTTCTTGAATTGTTTGGTGCTTTGCCTCAAAAATGAATTTCTGTCGTCAGTAAGTTGTTTGTGTGTAACTAACCTAACTGAAGCCCAGGTTTCAACTCCAGTTACGTTTATAATAAAATTAAAATGCAATCCCCTTCCATTTGTTGACTGCATGGGCTATACATACTGTATTAGTAGATGTAAAATGGAAAACACGAAACATGTGGTTTAGCTAAAAGTTGTAAGAGCCAAGAAGGGATGCGATTGATCGGATGTGGTCTCTGGAGACAAGTAAATGGTAAAGTATGGAGCAGCAACTGTTTACAGATCTGCACTCAACCAAACAACATCCTCTTATTCCATTTGATATTAACAACAAAGTTAATCATTTTCTATGTAATGTTAACAATCTCTAGTTTATCCTTGGTTCGAATACTGGCGGTTCCGGAGGGTTATAGGTGGTGGGCAATACCGATACTTTTTCGCCAGGTTCTCCGGTGAACGTATCACTATCAACAGTTGGCCCAACCATATGCCTTCTCAACATATGTACTGCGAGTTCACGTTGAAACTTACTTAATGTTATAATTTCTATACCGCCGTATATTGAAGATCTTTTTAGGGTTATTTTTCTAAAAATAAATAAAAAATTACACTATAGTAAAAATATTCTTAGGAATTTTTCTTGGACCAAAGTGAGAAGAACAGACAAGCGAATGGAGAAGACTACATAACTGTGAACTACATGGCCTTTATAGGAAGTTGTATAATAAGAACAGTTAAGTCTCCTAGACTGCGATGGGCAGAACATGTGGCACGAATGGAGAATGAAAGACTTGTATGGAAGCTTCTTGTAGGAAACGCCCAGTTAGTAGACCAGGAAGACTACATAACTGTGAATTACATGGTCTTTATAGGAAGTTACATATAATAAGAACAGTTAAGTCTCGTAGAATGCGATGGGCAGGACATATGGCACGAATGGGGAATGAAAGACGTGTATGGAAGCTTCTTGTAGGAATACCGGAGGGGAAACGCCCAGTTAGTAGACCAGGAATGAGGTGGGAAAATAACAGTAAGTAACATTTGAGGAGTAGACTATACAGGGAAAGATTGGAAAACATTAGCTCAGTATAAAAATGTATGGAGAGCCATGAACCTACGGGTTCGATAGTGCCAGTGAGTTAGTTAGTTGGTTGTAGTAAAGATTTCAGAAATTACGTTAATTTTTGCATGAAGGTAGCTTTTGACTTTTTGAAAGTAGCAGCTGCTGACTTCTACTAGTAGCGAATTTCAGTAACGAAAAGGTGAGAATGTGAAATAAGAAGAATAACGAAATTTTTATGATAAGGTATGTTTAATACAGGGTGATTCACTATAAGTATTACAGACTTCTATGGGTTCTAGAGGGGATTTAGAAAAAGTTTTGATAAGGAACCCATGTCCAGAAACGTACCATTTTGATACAAAATAAGTTTGAAGATCGAAATACAATGGGCTGATATTGTGTGCCTGCCTTGTGTTTAAGAATAAGTATTGCAGACTTCTAGGGGTTGTACTACACCTGTCAAGTCGGAGAAAGACCTTGAACGAATTCTGGCGGCAGCAGAAATTATGTAAAGAACAACAGGGTCCCCACATGGAACCACAATTGTAGTACAGAGCCTAGAAGTCTGTAATACTTATTCTGAAACACAAGACACACGGTATCAGCCCACTGTGTTCCGATCTTCAAACCTATTTTACATCGAAATTATACGTTTCCGGATATGGGTTCTTAATCAAAACTTTATCTACTAAGCCCCCTCTACAACCCCTAAAAGTCTGTAATACTTATTGTGAAACATCCTGTACTTTATTGAACCAAAATCTACTGTTGAAGTTACGATCAAATGATAAAATATGAAATATGAAAGCGAATTAGGAGATATCTGTGGTCAGAGACGTGCATGATATTTGAAACAGTTGCGTAACATAAATTCTCAAAAAAAGCTTCTTTTTCTTCTTCATAATTGTAGGATTTTCATCCTTTTTATTTCCAAAATCACTCCTCGGAGGAAGCCGTATTGCATGTGCATTCGCTGTCTTCCACATCTTGGCTGGTCTTCCTCTTGTTCTTCTCCCGTCCATTGGTCTATCTTCTTTAGCTCTTTTTGCAAGTCGGTTTTCTTCAATTCTTTCTACATGACCTTTCCAGTATTTTCGTCTATCTATAATAAATTTGGTTATGTCTTGAATTTGACATTTGTCTGTAATTTCTATGTTGTGTAACTTATCGATCCCCCCCCCCCGAATAGATTTTAAGATCTTCATTTCACATGTGCTTATTATTTGTTTAGCTTTTGTTGTATCAGCCCTAGTTAGTGTTCCATATACAATAACTGTCCACCGCTGTGGTCTCGAGGTAGCGTGTTGCCTTGTCACGCAGCGTGCCCGGGTTCGATCCCCGCTCGGGACAGTTTTTCTGGGTGAGGTTTTTATCGGGGTTTTTCCTCACCTGTAAGACAAATGTCAGGAAAACTTTAAGGCCCAAACGGTCCCCGAAATCATATGGCCATCGCAATCATCATCATTCATATTCATCTTATCATCATCATCCTTCATCGGTGTGGAAAGTAACGGGAAGCTACCACACCTATAATTCCCTAGTAAAGCTGCAAAGCATAGCATGGAAATGCTATGATTGCAGTGAAAGACCTGCCTTCAGGCAGAATTACTATGGATGGATACAATAACTAATTGAACTATCATTTTGTTCGGGCTAGCAACCAACTTCAAGGTGTATCTTATACATTGCTCGCAGTTCCAAGAATAAAAAAAAAAAAAGCATTTTTTAAAAGTAAATTTTATATGCCCCAAATGGGAGTCAATGACTAATCACATTTCAATGATTCTTGATTTACAACCAATCACAGTCGTTTTTCACCTCGATTTTATCACTGTAAAAACAAGCTCCTCCTTTTTAACATTCTGAATAGGTCATAGCATTAATTTGCAGTGGCTCCATGTGGCTGCCAGATTGTATATATAGTGCACGAATGCACCCCTATCGTGGTTGAGGGAGATGATATAAAACATTTGTAGCAATTGATTATACCACAAAAAAACGGCTTGCACTTTTTAAACGTATTTTTTCCCAGGTAATAACGTTCCAGAAAAATATAATTTACATATTTACATCATAGGACATCAGAAATTAATTAATATAGTTTCATTTGTTTCATTTTTTCTCCACTACGTTGCATTCTTACAATATTGCGATCCTTTGGCAATAAATAATATGATCTGGTTGCAGTGATAAACAAATGAAACATAATGTTTCTCATTTATTTTCAAACATCGCCGTTTACATTAAATATATAAATATTTTAAAATAACTATATTTAAATAATGATTTGTGAGTAAACAGCTTAATTTTATTCGTTAAATAGTCCTAACAAATGCCACTCTTGATTTCCAAATCCTCTAGATAAATTCACTCCTCACTTCGTGAATCGTGAATTTATCAATAGTTTGGAAATCACTCGTGGCATTACTTATGATAAACAGTTGACAGTCATTTATTCACAGATTTCCTTAGGGACAAATTACAATGTTGCGTGAAGTGCGTCATGTTGTCCACGCGTATAAGAACGTGAGGGACATGGTAGAGAACTAATTGCCAGGAATCACGTGATACTGGGATGTTGACTCAAGAGTTCATCTTGAGAAGTTTGCTTCAACCAGTGGGATCATCTTTCCTCTCGGGATCTAAATTACGTCTTGCTCGGAGTTTGTTCCCTCTAGTGAAGGAGGAGGAGATCCTTATTACCATCATCGACACATTTTACTACTTTAATATACGCAATGGTGCCACATCCACTTACTGAGTTCATAACGTCAAAGAGACGAACAAATGAAGGATATAGAAAATCAATTCTGATATCGTTTCAATTTACAAGTCAGACGTTAAACTGAAAATATATAAAACTATTATTATTTTTTTTGCAAATACCCCAGGTTGTCTTTCGACATTCCTGGTGTTCTCTCCTGGCATGGCGTACTTGTAACCCACTTCTGAGGTAGGGGCGCCTGAAAGGCGGGATTACGTTACCCCGATGATATGATGGGTGATGATGATAATGGTGCGCCAGGAGAGTCCCTAATCCTAAACTTAATCTAAGATGAATATGAATGATGATGATTGCGATGGCCATATGATTTCGGGGACCGTTTGGGCCTTAAAGTTTTCCTGACATTTGTCTTACAGGTGAGGAAAAACCCCGATAAAAACGTCACCCAGAAAAATCTGTCCAGACTGGGGATCGAACCCGGGCCCGCTGCGTGACAGGGCAGCACGCTACCTCGAGACCACAGCGGTGGGCTATAAAACTATTATTCTACCAGTTATATTGCATGGGTGCGAAACATGGACTCTTACTTTAAGGGAGGAAAGGAGATTACAAGTATTTGAGAATAAAGTACTTAGGAAAAATTTTGGACCAAAGAGAGATGAACAGACAGGTAAATGGAGAAGACTTCATAACAGTGAACTACATTGTCTTTATAGGAAGCCAGATATAATAAGAACAGTTAAGTCTCGTAGACTGCGATGGGCAGGACATGTTGCACGTATGGGGAGTGAAAGACTTGCATGGAGGTTTCTTGTAGGAAAGCCAGAGGGAAAACGCCCAGTTGGTAAACCAAGAATGAGGTGTGAGAATAACATTAACTATGATTTGGGAGAATAGATTATACAGGGAATGATTGGAAAGCATTAGCTCAGGATAGAGATGTATGGAGAGCTTATGTCCGCGCGGCCATGGTTCGATAGTGCCAGTGAGTAAGTAAGTAAGTCAGGTTTATTACATGTGGCCCAAGAAATATTTTAATCGGTTATTTTTAAAACCCTCCAAGTCAGGAATATTGTAAACTTGTGGGAAAACAAGAAAAACTGAATAATTCAGTACATAGAAAACTGTTATACGAGTGTTTTGCTTCTGGGACTTAAATACTAATTTAGCATTCCATGGAGACAAGCAATAAACATGTATAAATATTAAAACTGTTGCTATAACTTGTTTAACATTACATGTTCCTAGAAACATGCCCCTGTGTTTGAGACTTTGGCATGGATTACCTGAAGTATTCCCCGCCCGGAGAACCGAATGGGGACTAATTTACCTCCGGAGAATTTTACCCCAGTGGAACTCATGTCCGCGTTTCTTGTATTTTTACGGTGAAAAATCGTCGCTCTTTCGACCAAGATACTTTTTTTTCATTTGGCTTATCATCGCCTTCTACCTATCCGGCATGGGTAATCATTTCGGCAGCAATGCTACCGCCGGCATAGCTATCCATGATGAGGGAGGTGGATTATACAGAGTGTGATTGGAAAGCATTTGCTCAGGATAGGTACATATGGAGAACTTATGTCTGCGCGGTCATGAACTTACGGGTTCGATAGAGCCAGTGAGTTCGTTGGTTAGTTATACTTGTTTAAACGTTGCGATTTTAAAACTTCATGATTTCAAAGACTAATTAATAATTGTGTATCCATCCACAGTAATTCTGCCAGAGGGTAGGTCTTTCCCTGCAATCATAGCATTTTCATACTATGCTTTGCAGCTTTACTAGGGAATTATTATAGATGTGGTAGCTCCCCGTTGCTTTCCACACCGATGAAGGATGATGATGATGATGATGGCCGGATGATTTTCGGGGACCGTTGGGCCCTAAGATTCCTGACATTTGTCTTATAAGTGAGGAAAAAACCCGAAAAAAAAACTCGCCCAGGAGCCTGTCCCGACGGGAATCGAACAGGGGCCCGCTGCGTGACAAGGCAGCATGCTACCTCGAGACCACAGCGGTGGACTTAATGACATGTAAAATCATCATCATCATCCATCCATCCAAGTATTAGGTCATCTGACCTGTTACGGTCTCAAAGAGGAATTTTCTATCCAGCGCTTTTTTGGACGTCCCACCAATACTTTACCTTGAGGACAGTAACGAAGCATAGCTTTTGGAATTCTGTGAGATAGTATTCGTAGAAGATTGGTTTTCTAGTTGTTCTGGTAGTTTTGTATATGATGCAAAATGGCTTCTAGACCCAACTCCTCTAAAATTTCCTCATTTCTTTCCCTGGTTCCATTGTTTATAGCCTGCTTTACTGCGCATAAAACGCATCTCATCTGTTGTTATTCGGCAATCATCTCTCCAAGAATGGCGACAGATGAGACATGGTTCTATTCAAAATAATAGAAACTTAAAAATATACTCCCTGCTTTTTGCAGAAGATTTGGTATTATAGCTCCAATAGAAACAGATGTACAGTATTCTATCTATAATCTATAATGGCCTAGCCAATTGTTGAGCCATAATCTCTCCTTTGTAAAGATTTACTAGATAATTAATTTTGCTTGTAGATGTCATGGATGGCATGCCGTCAACACACCGACTCAATGAGACATCTAACAGGCAACTAAGGTATTACTAGGACGTTGATGTAGGTAAATTTTGCTTAGAGGCCTCTATATGCAGGCTTAAGGATCTTTTACGAGCCTGAAAATCTTCAGACTCTGGACCCACGACTTAAAGTCCCTCCCGGAGGAACTTGTTCCTTGGATTTTTACATCCTAAAAAGTCCACCGACCCCAGTCGGGATTGAACCCGCGACCCTCGGGACCAGAGGCAAGGAGCATAACCACTAGTCCACCGCGGACGACACAGTATTCTATACACAATTTTAATATAATAGAAAAAAGGTACAATATGGAAATCAATACAAAGAACACTATAGAGTGTGTATAATAAGAAAAAAAACAGAAGGATACACAGAGACTAAGATCTGCTGAAATAAGATACCTTCGGAGTACTGCAGGATACACGCTAATAAGATCACGAAAAAAAAGAAGACATCTTAGAAGAATTAACACATGGAACCTTTAGAAAACAAAATGTCTGATTATAAGTCAAGATGGATGCAACATGTTTATCGAATGGAAGAAATGTTAAGATATCAATCTAAAAGAATTAAATTTAAAACTTTCCTTTAATCTTTTAATTATTAATTGATTTTTGAAGAGATTAGGGGGGCTCAGTTAAATAATATAGATTGAATAATCATTCATTTTGGGAGAAACCCTAGCAGGAAGAAGAAGACCAGGACGTCCACTCAAAATACTTCTGGATGGTGTTTCTCTTGAGGCCGAAATAGGCCAACAAATGGCCTAAATTCGTGAATGCCCTATGATGATGATGATAATAAGAAAAAAGTAAAGTTTTGTTAACGATGAAATATGCCTTGTTAGTGAGATTTTGAAATCTGGAATAAAACTTGTCATGTGGAAAGTGATCTCAATGTAGAAGAGGGCATTGCTCTAACAAAACTGAGATATTCATCCTCTGCCCACCCCCGACCCAGTACGCGAGACGCATTATAATGTCAATTCCTCGTGCACATTACCCGTTCTTCTTATCAACTCACTTGTTATAACAACTTTTACAAACTGCTATTTCAATTCAAGATTTTACAGAAATAACTTCTCTCACCGTCGCGTCGGCGGTGCAGAGATCAGCTCACACACTCAAAGCCATGCAATGGTCCCATAATAAACGAACTCACGAGCACTATTGAACCCATATATTCATGGTCGCGCAAACATAAGCTCTCCGTACATCCCTATCCTGAACTAATGTTTTCGAATCATCCCCTGAATAATCTACTTCCCTCAAATCATGGTTAATGTTATTCTCCCGACTCATTCTTGGTCTAACAACTGGGCGTTTTCCTTCTGTTTTTTCTACAAGAAGCTTCCATGCCCCAATTTCCATTCTCCATTCGTGCCACATGTCCCGCCTATTTCAGTCTACGAGGCTTAACTGTTCTTATTATATTTGGTTTCCTATAAAGGTCATGTAGCTCACTGTTATGTAGTCTTCTCCATTCGCCTGCCAGTTTATAAAGAATTAAAATGCGTATTTGATAATAATCTTTCACGAATATGTAATGATATTATTCAAGCAAGTGATACCAGCATCGTACAGCATTGTTTGGTAAATTAAAAATAGTCGATACCCACACTACCAAATACTGGTTATCAATTAGGTAAAAAATTTTATCACTCACCTCATATTATATAGGTTAGGTCTATCAACTTTATATAAATATATAAAGTCTGTATGCTTAGGATGACAGGAATCAGATGCACAAAGAAATTAAACATAGGCTCAATTCTGGAAATGCGTGTTGTTATGCATTGCAGAGACTTTTGATGTCCCAACTCCTTTCAAAAAACGTTACACTGAAAATATACAAAACTATTATTCTACCAGTTATATTATATGGATGCGAAACATGGACTCTTACTTTAAGGGAGGAAAGGAGATTTCGAGTCTTTGAGAATAAAGTTCTTAGGATTTTTTTTTTTTGGACCAAAGAGAGATGAACAGACATGTGGATGGAGAAGACTTCATAACAGTGAACTACTTGGTATTATAGGAAGCCAGATATAATGAGAACAGTTAAGTCTTGTAGACTGCGATGGGCAGGACATGTTGCGCGTATGGGGAATGAAAGACGTGCATGGAAGCTTCTTGTTGGAAAACCAGAGGGAAAATGCCCAGTTGGTAGACCAAGAATGAGGTGGGAGAATAACATTAACCATGATTTGTGGGAAGTAGATTATACAGGGATGATTGAAAAACTTTGGCTCAGGATAGGGATGTATGGAGAGCTTATGTCCGCGCGGCCATGAACCTACGGGTTCGATAGTGCCAGTTAGTTATGTTTAGGATGAGATGATCATATCAATGTGATATCTTTTTGTCCAATGTCACCAAGCTGTCTCCCAACATTTCCGGCATTCTCTCCTGGCATTGGGGAAATTGTAATCCACTTCTGAAGTTAGGATGCCTGAAAGGCGAGCAATTATGTTACCCCGACGATATGATGGGTGATAAATGAAAATGAAGCATCGGCGAGTGTACCGTTTTCAACTTCAAGACACAGAAATGGAAGCGAAAATCCAGCAATGGTAACCCACTATACGGAACAGATGGATTCCTTGCTTGAGTAATAGTGGAGTAGAGTCAGGAGGGTCGCGGCGCGGACGGTGGGAAATGAGGGTTATCTAATGTACCAATTCGGGTGTTGTATTACTTATCTATAGTTTAAATGAGAGATTTGGCGTTGGATTTTCGTGTCTTGCAGTTTAAATCTTTGGTATATCACAACGCTTCTCTGGATGAAATGTCGAGAAGTTCCGGCATGCAATGGTTGACAGTTTCGTTATTTGCAGAGGCTCTACGAGCAAGTGGTAGTCTTTTAACGGAATGGAACATTTATTAAAACGGTCAAAAGCATGGCCATTGGTCGGGAAACGAAGTGGTCGACCTAGAGGAACAAAAGATTAGACTATTAGTCTTATGGGAATAATATTGCGTTTCGAATAAAAAAGGTCGGGAATATAAGTGATAGGTTTATAAAATTATGGCCGTTCCTGTTCTTTTATATGGATCTGAATCTTGGGTACTTACAAAAAAAGATATCTCTCACACATTCAAGTCACTGAAATTAATTTTGTAAGATCTGTAAAATGATGTACACGCATGGATAGATTACACAATGAATCAACAAGAAATGAACTGGAGATATTTTCAATAGTTGATAAACTAGAAGAGCACACATACTAATGGAAAGAACATTTAGACAGAATTGACAATACAAGATTACCCAAAAAAAAAGATCAACAACCTACAAACCACATGGGAAAAGATATTTGGGACGGCTAAGGAAACGATGGACTTGAGACCGGAACAGGTCACACTGACCTAATCCTGGAAAGGAAGAAGAAGAAGAAGAAGGTTTTAATGAGATTGTCTTCTGGACAAGTTTCACTGTATACTGTTACATTAGAATCTTAACATACTCATTTAATGATGAGATGAATATGTTATGTAAATTAATTATTTTTCTGTATCTCTGGTCAGTACGCATGTGTCATATTTACCCAAACATTGGTAGAAGTAACTGCAAGTATTATTGAGCGATACCGAGGAGACAATAAAGGCCAACACGCACAATTTATTGAGTAACACTAATAAAATGGGACTGGAATAAACATCAATAAAACTGAACATATGATCACACAAAGAAATGCATTATATAATGGAAATGGACAACTAATGACAAATGAGGGAAATTTTGAAGAAGTGGCTGAATTCAAACATCTAGGAACAATAATTACAAACAGATGCACAAAGGAATTAAACATAGGCCAATTCTGCAAATGCGTGCTATTATGCATTACAGGGACTCTTGTCATCCGAACTCCTTTCAAAATACGTTAAACTGAGTATATATAAAACAGTTATTCTTCCAGTTGTATAATATGGATGCGAAACATGGACTCTTACTTTAAGGGAGGAAAGAAGATTATGAGTAATTCAGAATAAAGTTCTTAGGAAAATATTTGGGCCAAAAAGAGATGAACAGTCAGGTGAATGGAGAAAAACTACATAATAGTGAGCTACATGGTATGTATAGGAAGCCAGGTATAACTTAATAAGAACAGGTAACACTTGTAGACTGGATTGGACAGGACATATAGCACGAATGGGGAATGAATGAAGTTTCTTATAGTAAAACCAGAGTGAAAACGCCCAGTTGATAGACCAAGAATGAAGTGGAAGAATAACATCCATGATTTGAGAGAAGTAGATTATCCTGTCGGGGGTACGCCGTAGCGTAGTGATTAAGGCACTGCGCTACAAGCCGGAAAATCGAGGGTTCGAGTCTCGGTAGGGTCAGGATTTTTAAACTGGCCCAAACCTTCGGGCGGCACTATGGCTCTGGGTTCGATTCAGCCTCAAAAGTAAATGAGTACCAGACACTTGTTCTGGGGGTAAAGGCGACTGTCACGCAGGGCTGACAACCCGGCTGACATCAAGTGACGATTGTCCACAAAAGTGGGAGCCTTAACCTCCTACTACCCCAAGAGCCTCCTGAGGCCTGTAGTGGGATCACTTTACTTTACTTTTAGATTATCCAGTCTCAGGATATGGATGTATGGAGAGCTTATGTCCGCGCGGAACGGGTTGATAGAGCCAGTGAGTTAGTTAATGCGATACTACCGATAGTGATACAAGTGAACCAATTTATCAAGATCAAAGTTCAGATAAAGATGTGATAGAGAAATATCTACCCTATATCAGAAAACTGATATATGAAAATATGGTACTTTGAAAATTTGTTCAACCCTTAATGTTGGAAGTTGAAAATAATTATCAGAGTCTGTTGTCAGCAAGTTTGCCTCATACATCAGGGACGAAGAGATCAGAAACAGGCGGGACCGAGACTTTTCATTGATTCACTTGAGGTGTGTGCTTAGCACTTAATTGCCATGTCAAAGAGATTGCGGATAAATCTCATCATACATACATCCCATAACAGCGTACAGTGTTTAAATTAAACCACAAGTTACATGCATTATTCGTATTAAACAGGCCTTTGGTGCATATAATGATACTATTAGGCCTATAATTATCATGTCCACCGCTGTGGTTTCAAGGTAGCGTGCTGCCTTGTCACGCAGTGGGCCCGGGTTCGATCCCGGGTCGGGGCAGTTTTTCTGGGTGAGGTTTTTTATCGGGTTTTTCTTCACCTGTAAGACAAATGTCAGGAAAACTTTAAGGCCCAAACGGTCCCCGAAATCATATGGCCATCATCATCATATTTCACAGGTGTGGAAAGCAACGGGAAGCTACCACATCTACAATTCCCTAGTAAAGCTGCAAAACATGGCATGATTGCAGTGAAAGACCTGCCCTCGGGCAGAATTACTATGGATGGATGGATATATATATAGTATAAAACTAACCCACTGGCACTTATGAACCCATGACCGAAATATGAGAAAATTTCTTTCCCCATGGAGACTCGAACCAGCGCAAGTCCCGTAGCTCTGCGCCAAGGTTTTTTACCTTAACCACTCGGCTATGGCGCGGGACTATATATATATATATATATATATATATATATATATATATATAAAGGCCCGGGTTCGATTCGCGGACGGGCAGGCTCCTGAGTGAGGTTTTTCCTCACCTGTAAGACAAATGTTAGGAACCTTAGGGCCGAACGGTTCCCGAAAATCATTTTACGATCATCATCATCATCCATATCATTATCATCATCATCCTTCACCGGTGTGGAAAGCAATGGGAAGCTACCACACCTATAATTCCCTAATAAAGCTGTGCAAAGCATAGCATGAAAATGCTATAATTGCAGTGAAAGATCTACCCTCGGGCGGAATTACTATAAATGGAGATTATAATTATATATATACATTTATTAATTAATTTCCTCAGGACATTATTCACAAACTGCTGCAATTTTTTTCTTTCGATTTTTTATGTTTTTAGTGAATTAACGAAGAAGGGCACGTCGTATAGAATCAATCATAGAATAAAGATCTAAATGGAAAGTCTTACAGAATGTGCATGTTCCGATTTAATTAAAATCTAGTTATTTTCACTCTATACAACTCTAATATTATAATGATATTGTGAAAAGAAAAATTAATGTCTGAACCACGAATCGAACCGTGGACCTCTAGTTCTCCAGATTAGTGTTCAGCTCACTATACTATTCGAGACTTGGCACAAACATTAACAATGCTTTCCACATATATAACTCTATAATTCTCGTTTCGTCCGCAGCCAGGTAGGTGACACTACCATCGCCAACGGCCGGCTTGGTTTAGATATATCTATACTTGAGAATTTTACACTATGACTTTTATAAGCAGTAAACGATGTTGTGGAATGCAGGCTTTCACGGCCGGTAATCTGGTAATAAAAGATTCCGGGCTATGTGGCCGTGGTCTATAACTGGCGTTTCTTCCAGACGTTTCTCCCTCAACTGCGGAGGGCATCTTCAGTGGCGAGCGCTTCCAGCTGTTGCTTCCCTGTCGTAGACTCGACTGCGAATGTCTACGACAGGGAAGCAACAGCTGGAAGCGCTCGCCACTGAAGATGCCCCCCGCAGTTGAGGGAGAAACGTCTGGAAGAAACGCCAGTTATAGACCACGGCCACATAGCCCGGAATCTTTTATTACCAGTAAACGATGTTATTTAACATTTTCCAATATTGCTATTTTAACAATAATTATTCGATTCCAGGTTCAGACATTATTTTTTCTTTTCACAATATCATTATAATATTATAATATGATCCATTATTGGAACTGTGTTAAAATAACAGTATTGGAAACTGTTAGATAACTCTAAACAACTCTGATGCGCAATGCTCAAATGAACTATGTTTATTATAGGTTACCTTATTTTCCTGACCTTTCTTTCTACCACAATTTATAACAATTTTTGTTTGATTTCTGGTCTTCGAACTGAACTCTTCTCTCCACTCATAAGTTTTTTTTTTCCTTGCTCTTCATAGAACCAGCAGAACGTCAGGAAAAATATGAGATGCTGGAGCCATATCTCAATTTCAAGAAACATATTACCAACACAGAAATATGAGCTTACACTGCAATAATTCATTTTTACGATATAATGGAAAAAAGAAAAATGCAGACAGAGACGAAAAGCTTTCAGGAATCATCCTCTACATCATTCGATAATGTAGTTAAAAATATGAAAACCCAGCGAATTTTCAGGTACTAAAAGTTAAGATTGAAAATTAATAACTGTGTTAGTTTTGATAAAAAATACATAATTTCGTAAGAGATAATGAAACAATTAATACAGTGATTTAAAAATATTAATAATAATTTGTTAGTGGTGAAATGTCAGACGATAAGACACTCTCGAACCGGAAGTTCTTGGTAGTACGAATATAAAAACTCAATACTTACATATTCTCAGCTAATGTTTTTTATTCCTTGTGTAATTCACATATCTCAAATTACAGGTAATGTTATCCCATTCTTGGCGTGCCCATTGGAGGCTTCTCCCTAACTCACTCACTGGCACTATCGAAAACGTAGGTTTATGGCCGTGCGGACATAAACTCCATATACCCCTATCCTGAGCCAATGTTTACCAATCATCCCCTGTATAATCTAGTTCCCCTCAAATCAATGGATAGTGTTATTCTCCCACCTCATTCTTGGTCTACCAACTGGTCGTTTTCCCTCTGTTTTCCTACAAGAAGCTTCCTTGCACGTCTTTCATTCCCCATTCGTGCCACCATGTCCTGCCCATTGCAGTCTTCGAGACTTAACTGTTCTCATTATATCTGGCTTCCTATAAAGACCATGTAATTCACTATTAAGTTACGCAGTCTTTCCCATTCACCTGCCTGTCTATTCATCTCTCTTTGGTCCAAAAATTTTCCTAAGAATTTATTCTCAAATACTCGTAATCTCCTTTCCTCCCTTAAAGTAAGAGTCCATGTTTCCCATCCATATAATATAACTGGTAGAATAATAGTTTTATATTTTTTCAGTTTGAGGTTTTTTTAAAGGAGTTGGGACATCAAGAGTCTCTGCAATGCATAATAACACGCATTTTCCAGAATTGAGCCTATGTTTAATTCCCTAGTGCATCTTATTCCTATTTGTGATTATTGTTCCTAGGTATTTGAATTCAGCCAATTCCTCAAAATTCCCCTCATTTTTCATTAGCTGTCCATTTCCATTATATAATGTACTTTTATGTGTGACCTTATATTTAGTTTTATTGATATTTACATCCAGTCCCAATTTGTTAGTGTTACTCAGTAGTGTGTGCGGTGTTGTCCTTTAGTATCTCCTCGCTATCGGCCAATAGTACTACATCATCAGCATAAACCAACAGCTTATTAACACCATTGAGTTGTAAGCCTTCCTCATTCTCTAAAGATTTGATGGCGTGCTCTAAAAGCCCCTAGTTTTTTTCTAAAAGAAGTTTTAATGTCCACCTTTCACTATCCTTTAGTGCCACGTGACTGAAACTTAGTAAAATATGTTATCAATCGATTAAAAAATAACTTGTTTACAGCTTTAGAAATATCCCTTGTGGGATTTAAATATAATAATATAAACGTTTCATTTCATTAAGGCATGGATTACTATGCATCTTTTTCCTGGCATGTCCTCTTCTGAAGGTTGAAAGAAGAATCGGGAGGATTGTTCGGAGATCGAACCCAGGTCCGCTGCAT